>VMDO01004763.1:0-120509 GCA_007922755.1 Pedetes capensis | reverse complement strand
TCAGGTGTCTGTCTTGACAGTGAAACAATATTGTCTATCATCATTATAAAGTAGTTCCACTGTATTTTTAGGCATATTTGTCTAAATATTTTTCCTGGCCTATGTTTAAGAAAAGTTGAGCTTGCTAATCAGCAGCCAAAATACCAACAGCAAAGAACAAAAAAAAATATTTTCGAAGTTTGAATTTTCAGGTATAGAATCATCACAAATTAATGCTTAACCATCCTTAAGACATGGGAGAGGAGGAGAAGGAATTCTTAACTGAAATAGTTAATATAAGGGGAAAATAGGTATATTATTCTGGTTTTCTTAGTGTTATGAAATACTTGAAATTTTGTAACTTTGTAGAAAAAAGACATTTTTTTTTCCTCTCAGAGTTCTGGAGGTTGAAAGGCTCAAATCTGGTGATGACATTGTCATTGGCAGAATCCCAAGGTAGCCCAGGGGATCACATCACAAAATTAGAGTGTATGTGTGTCTCTTCTTAAGGTTTCTCTTCCCCTTATAAAGCAACCAGTATTAAATAATGGGAGCTCTAGATCAATAACTTTATCAAACACTGATCACTTCCCAAAGGTCTCGGTTGGATTAAGTTTCCATCCTTGTAATACTTCATAATTGGGATTAAATCTCAACACAGGAAACCTTGGGGGACACACTCAAACCACAGTCAAACTATGGCAGTAGCAGGGAAGACAGAGTGTGAAATGGTTGAGAATTATATGTTGGTTGTTAACTGTTGAAAGACACTGAAATGGGTGGGTATATACCAAGGGTATAAGGATATTTTGAAAATGGGACTGTATGGTAGAGATGTGAATTTTTTCTTCTGTAAGTGACTGAGGAAGCAAGAACAGAGTCTGTTTTTGTCCAAGGAGGGGATGAGAGTGAAAAGATGGCCCTGGAGAAAAGCTGATAATATCCATAAGGGCAGGCAAAAACCAAATAAAATGCTTATAAAGGAAGCCAGAAAGGCTGCTACAAAACTAGAAGACATCATGAGTATGAAAAGAAAACTTTCTTACAAGAATGAAGAGAGAGCAGAATTTCGAGAAGATAAAAGTTCCAAAACGTGCAGAGAAGTGAAATAAGGGAAGTGCTGCAGCATGTACAATGTATTTGGTGTTGATAAAACCACTAGTGATAGCAAGGGCTGGGATTTAGCTCAGTGGGTAGAGCTCTGCACTGCAGTCTCTGAGGACCTGAGTTCAATTCCCAGAACCAGAAAAATGGGAGAAGGGCCTGGCAATCCACTCCCAAGGCAATCCCGAAGCACTCAGCCATTGAAAACCCTATGAGGGTCACTATGAGTCAGATACTGACTCGAGGGCACCTAATAACAACAACAACAACCAGTGATAGCAATGAAATAGAACTCTGTGGAGTGGAAGAGTTGAAACCAGATTCCAGCATGATGAGGAACTGAAGAATCTACACTGAAATATTTTAAGTAGACATTGTCCTATAAGGAAGGGGGGTTGGAGAGAGAGACAGACAGAGAGAGAGAGACAGAAAGAGAGAGAGAGAGAGAGGGAGAGGGAGAGAGGGAGGGAGAGCGAGCACGGGAGAAAGGGAGTGCCTTTGAGACTTAATGCTGACAGATTAGAAATATAATAAAGGATAGGCTCATTGATGATCTGAGACCTCAAGGAAGTGAAATGTGACAGGCCCTGGACTGGATTACAGGTGAAGAAAGGAACCCTGTGGGAAGAGAAAGGTCATGGATGCTGTATGCTTTTACCGCCAATGATTGCTTAAAATTTCTATTCTTAAAATTCACAGTGACACCTAATACTTTTCATTAGCAAACTTTGCCAGCTTAGCAGAATTTAAGCTATTATCTGTAATTGGAAAAGTCATTTTAAATGTGCCTTAAGTAAAGATTATACTTCAATATGGGCAAAAAATATTAATAAGAAAGGTCTTTAAAATTGTTCACTTTTCTAATGCACCTTTAAAATTCAAACTGAAAGATAATGAATGTTTTTTGTGTTTCCCCTTATTACTAAATGTTACATTCTTTATTGGTACCAAGAATCTTACTAGAAGAGCAAAAGCTGTTTTAATGTAAGAAAACCACTTAGGCTGACATGCCATCTGATTACCTGTAGTAGATGACCTTGTGCTTATAAAACTTACATTAAGAAAAGATTCATGCATGAAAAGGCTAACCAAATGTACTGATCAACATATCCTATCTTAATAAAGTAGAAAATAATAACCAAACTGTGATATATTCCTCGACTTGATTTGCCAAAAACGCCTTAGTGGTATTTCTTTAAAAGTTATTTCATACAAGTAACTGGGAACAATAAAGTCAATGGGAAGAATGTTCTACAAATCTAGGGAACAAATTTTCCTCACACTTTCATGTGAAAATATAAAAGGTGGGAAAAATATATAGTATTCAATTTTTAGTTTTTAGTCTTTATAAAATTATAAATATTTAAGACATTCATTGTAATGATCAACAAAATTAAAAGTCACTGTAGGAGTTGTGAAAAATATTTGTGAACCAAATAACTGAAAAGGAGTTACTATCCAGAATATGTAAAAAATTCACACAAGTCAATGGAAAAAAGTGGAAGGACCTGAAAAGCTGGGTGGAATGGCACACACCTATAATTCTAGCACTAAGGAGACAGAAGCAGGACGATCATCACTTTGAGGTCAGTTTAGGCTATGTAGTGAATTCCAGTCCAGGGTAGAATATACAGTGAGGCCCTGTCTTAAAAAAACCAAACCAAACAAAAACAATAATAACAAAAAGAAAGACCTGAGTTGACATTTTTCTAAAGGAGAAAATCTCATGACCAAAGGAAGTTTTATGAAATAGTCAAGAGCATTCTTAAATTGGGAATGATTCATCCTTCTGACTCTGCCTCTAGGCTGCTGAAACCATCTCATATACATAGAAATGAAAATGTTTTGAGGAGATGAAAATGCTAATTATCATGATTTGATCATTTTACATTATACCTGTTTATCTATCATATTTTACCCAAAAATATTTACAAATATTACATGTTAATTTAAAAAATCTCAGAAAGGCCTTCTAAATGTTAATGAGAGAAAGACTTTAATGACTTTTATACCATAAGATTTTACCAATTTGTGTTGTTTTTCTACTTTAATTATAAAAGTAACTGTCATTATTTGGTATAACCAAAATTCTCATCAAATTTGTAAATGAAGGGAGAATTTTGGTTACAACTTTTAGCCTCAAAGTTTGATTCCCAACTCTATACTCACTTGCTTCATCCTTGCCTTAATAGAAATAAAGACACTTCTATCATGGCCTTGAAAGAGTCTCTTAATAGACACTGCATTTTTTTTTAAACTTCAGTGATCTCAGCATTGATTATGGGTCAAGAATCTAATTATTGTAATAAGTTAAATTTTCTCAGGAATTATATAGTAGTGCTGATCTTTAAGAAAAAAGTCCACAATAATTAAACTTAGAACTTACAAAAAAGAGGGTCAATTTAAGAAACTGATTTATAAATCAGAGTACTATTTACTACTTACTATATAACATAAAACTATGTATAAGACTAACATTATTTTTCTAAACTACATAAATGAACCCCCACACATCTGTCAGTTTGCCGCACTGTGGGGGCTTGCGTGTTGCGATGAGGCTGAGAGCTCTGCCACTATAACCTCAGACATGAGCAAGATTACCCATGGTGGACAGGTTTTCAGCTGAGCTTCCAGAGTAAGACAGACTAGGGAGTAGGACCTGGCGAGCCACTCCCAAAACAACTAGTAATTAAAAACCCTATGGATAGCAAAGAAACACTGTCAGATATAGGGCCGGAAAATGAGGCCACCAGGTTGGAAGGCACTCAAAAGACTACTGGGGAAGAGTTGCCTTCTCCAAGTAGAGTCTACCATGATGATGGAAATGAAGTAAAGCCCTAGGGTGCCCAATTTGCTGATGTGGCATGACTGAAAATGAGGAGAAACAACTGTAAACATCCATTAATAATTGGAACATGGAATGTACTTAATATGAAACTAGGCAAATTAGAAATTGTAAAAGAGAAGTGGAGCACATAAACATCGACATTCTAGGCATCAGTGAGCTAAAATGGACTGGCATAGGCCATTTTGAATCAGACAATCATATGGTCTACTATGCTGGGAAGGATAAACTAAAGAGAAATGGGGTTGCATTCATCATCAAAAAAGACATTTCAAGATCTGTCATGAAAGACAGTGTTGTCAGTGATAGAATAATATCCATATGCCTACAAGGAAGGCCAGTTAATATGACTATCATTCAAATTTATGTACCCACCACTAAGGCCACAAATGAAGAAAGGGAAGACTTCTATCAGCTTCTGCAATCTGAAATAGATCAAACATGCAATCAAGACATACTGATAATCACTGGTGACTGGAACGCAAAGGTTGGAAACAAAGAAGAAGGCCCAGTAGTTGGAAAATATGGTCTTGGTGACAGAAAGAAACGAAGCTGGAGATTGCATGATAGAATTTTGTCAGACCAATGACCTTTTCATTGCAAATACATTTTTTCAACATCATAAATGGAGACTATCCACATGGACTTCACCAGATGGAACATACAGGAATCAAATTGACTACATATGTGGAAAGAGACGATGGAAAAGCTCTGTACAAAATGTCCAAACAAGACCAGGTGCTGACTGTGGATCAGACCATCAACTTCTCATATGCAAGTTCAAACTGAAGCTGAAGAAAATTAGAACAAGTCTACGAGAGCCACGGTATGACCTTGAGTATATCCCACCTGAGTTCAGAGACCAACTGAAAAATAGCTTTAATACATTAGACACAAATGATAGGAGACCAGAATAGTTGTGGCATGGCATAAAAGATATCATTCAAGAAGGAAGCAAAAAGTTCTTAAAAAGATAAGAAAAAAAGAAAAGACCAAATTACATGTCAAAAGACACACTGAACCTTGCCCTCAAACATAGAGCAGCTAAAGCAAAAGGAAGACATGATGAAGTTAAGGAACTAAACAGAAGATTTCAGAAGGCAACTCGAGAAGACAAAAACAAATATTATAATAACATGTGTAAGGAGCTGGAGGCAGAAAATCAAGAGGGAAGAACGCACTCTGTGTTTCTCAAGCTTAAGGAACTGAAGAAAAAACTCAAGTCTTGAGTGGCAGTAGTGAAAGATTCTACAGGGAAAACATTAAATGATGGAGGAAACATCAAAAGAAGATGGGAAGAATATACAGAGTCATTATACATGAAAGAATTGGTAGATGACCAACCATTCCAAGAGGTTGCATATGAAGAAGAATCAATGGTGTTGAAGGACGAAGTGGAAGCTGCCATGAAAGAACTGGCAAAACACAAGGCTCCAGGAATTGATGGGATACCAATCGACATGTTTCAACAAACAGATTCAGCACTGGAAGTGTTAACATGTTTATGCCAACAGATTTGGAAAACAGCTACTTGGCCAACTGACTGGAAGAGATCCATATTTGTGCCTATTCCCAAAAAAGGGGATCCAACTGAATGTGCAAACTATTGAACAATATCATTAATATCACACACCAGCAAAATTCTACTAAAGATCATTCAGAAGCAACTGCAGCAGTATATAGACAGGGAATTACCAGAAAATCAAGCAGGATTCAGAAGAGGGCGGGGAACTGGGACATCATTGCTGATGTCAGGTGGATATTAGCTGAAAGCAGAGAATATCGCAAAGATGTCTATCTATGTTTTATTGACTACACAAAAGCATTTGATTGTGTGGATCATAACAAATTATGTATAACACTTCGGAAAATGGGAATACCAGAAAACCTAATTGTGCTCATCAGAAATCTGTACATCAACCAAGGAGGCAGTTGTTCGAATGAAACAAGGAAACACTGAGTGCTTTAAAGTTGAGAAAGGTGTGCGTCAGGGCTGTATACTTTCACCCTATCTCTTCAATTTATACGCAGAGCAAATAATCCGAGAAGCTGGACTTTATGAGGAACAATGTGGCATCAAGTTTGGAGGAAGACTCACTAACAACCTGCGTTATGCAGATGACACAATTCTGCTTACTGAAAGTGAAGAGGATTTAAAACATTTACTGATGAAGATCAAAGATCATAGCGTTCAATATGGGTTATGACTAAACATCAACAAAACAAAAATCCTTATACCTGGGTCAGCATGCAACTTCACAATAAATGGAGAAAAGATTGAGGTTGTCCAGGATTTTGCTTTGCTTGGCTCTATAATCAACACTCATGGAAGCAGCAGTCAAGAAATCAAAAGACGCATTGCACTAGGAAAAGCTGTGGCAAAAGATCTCTTTAGAGTATTGAAAAGCAAAGATGTCACATTGAGGACGAAGGTGCGTCTGACTCATGCCATGGTATTTTCAGTGGCATCATATGGTTGTGAAAGCTGGACATTGAACAAGAGAGACAGAAAAAGAATTGATGCTTTTGAATTATGGAGCTAGAGACGAATATTGTTTATACTATAGACTGCCAAAAGAACCAACAAATCTGTCCTAGAAGAAGTGCATCCAGAGTGCTCCTTGGAAGCAAGAATGTCCAGACTGCGTCTTACATATTTCAGACATGTAGTCAGGAGAGATCGATCCCTGGAGAAGGACATCATGTTTGGGAGAGTGGCAGGTCAATGCAAAAGAGGAAAACCCTCCACGAGATGGATTGACACAGTGTCTGCAACAATGGGCTTAAACATAAATAAGATCGTTTGCCTGGCACAGAGTCGGGAAGTGTTTCAGTCTGCTGTACATAGGGTCGCTATGAGTCGGACTCGACTCGACAGCACCTAACAACAACAACAACAGAAATGAAGTGGAGCAACATCATGTTTGAATACCACTACTACCACTTATTACCTAGCAAGTTAATTAATATCTCTTCATCTTGATTTTGAGGCACAATCCATACTGAAGTCTGTGTTCTTTGATCATCATCAGTAAATTTTTCAAATACTCTTCACTTCCAGCAAGCAAAGTTGTGTCATCTGCATAGCACAGATTGTTAATAAGTCTTCCACCAATCCCAATGCAATGTTCTTATCCATACAGTCCAGCCTCTCAGATTATTTGCTTGACATAGAGATTGAAGAGGTGCAGTGAAGGAATATAGCCCTAATGTTCATCTCTCTTGACTTTAAGCTAGGCACTCTTTCCTTGTTCTGTTTGAATGACTGCCTCCTGGTCCACATAGAGATTCTTCATGAGTACAGTTAAGTGCTCTGGTATTCCGATGCTTCACAATGTTCTTCATAATTTGTTGTGATCAACACAGTTAAATGCCTTTGCATAGTCCATAAAAGGTAGAGATCTTTTTGATGTTCTCTGCTTTCAGCCAAAATCCATCTGACATCAGCAATGATGTCCCTGGTTCCATGCCCTCTTCTGATATTTTATCAGTCCCCTGTCTATATAGTGCTGCAGTTGCTTTTGAAAGATCTTTAGCAAAATTTTACTTGTGTGTGATATTAAGTTTACAGTTTGATCATTTCTGCACTCAGTTGGATCCCCTTTTTTGAGAATAGGCATAAATATGACTCTCTTCCAGTCAGTTGTCCAGGTAGCTGTTTTCCAAATCTCACCTCCAGTGCTGCATCTGTTTGTTGAAACATCTCAGTTCATAGTCTATCAAGTCCTGGAGCCTCATGCTTTGCCAATTCATTCAAAGCAGCTTCCACTTCTTCCTTCAGTACCACTTGTTCCTGATCATATGCAATATCTTGCAATGGTTGATCATCCACCAATTCTTTTTGGTATAATGACTCTGTGTATCCTTTCCATCTTATTTTGATGTTTCCTGTGTCATTTAATATTTTCCCTGTGGAATCCATCACTATTGCCACTTAAAACTTCAATTTTTTTCTTCAATTCTTTAAGCTTGAGAAAAACAGAGGATGTTCTTTCTTTGGATTTTCTATTTCCAACTCTTTAAACGTCATTATAATATTTGACTTTGTCTTCTCAAACTGTCCTTTGAAATCTTGTTTAAGTTCTTTAACTTTGTCATATCCTTCTTTTACTTCAACTGGTCACATTTAAGGGTAAGTTTCAGACTCTCTTTTGACATATGATTTGATTTTTTCCCTTTTTTCCAACATTTATAATAATCTTTTGCTTTCCTCATGAACGATGTCTTTGATGTTATGCCACAACTTGCTTGGTCTTTTGTTATTACTGTCTAATGCATTGAATCTGTTCTTGAAATGCTCTCTGAACTCAGGTGGGATATGCTTAAGGTCATACTTCGGCTCTTATAGAGTTCTTCTAATTTTTTTTAGTTTTAGTTTGAACCTATATAGGAACAGTTGATGGTCTGCTCCACACTCAGCACCTGGTCTTGTTCTGACTTCTCATATTGAGCTTTTCCATTGCTCTTTCCCCAAATGTGGACAAGTTGGTTCTTGTGTATTCCATCTAGTGAATTCTGTGTGTATAGTCACCAATACTATGGTGGAAAAAAATGAATTTTCAGTAAAATAGTCATTGCTCTGACAAAATTCTATCCTGTGATCTCCAGCATCTTTTCTGTTACCAAGGCCATACTTTGCAACTACTCAGCCTTCTTTCTTTCCTAGTTTTGCATTCCAATCAACAGTGATTTTGAGTGCATCCTGATTAAATGTTTGATCAATTTCTGAATGTAGAAGCTGGTAAAAATCTTCCCTTTCTTCATTTGTGGCCTTAGTGGTGAGTGCATAAATTTAAATAATAGTCATATTAACTGGCATTTCTTGTAGGCATATGGATACTATTCTATCATTGACAACATTGTACTTCAGGACAGATCTTGAGATGCCTTTTTTTGATGATGAATGCCACCCCATTTTTCTTTAAGTTATCATTCTCAGCTTAGTAGACCATATAAGTATCTGACTTAAGGTGGTCAACACCAATCCATTTTAGCCCATTGATACTAGACTATTGATATTTACATGTTCCCTTTCACTTTTGAAAAATTCTAATTTCCTAGATGTAAACTACATGCATTCCATATTCCAATTATTAACAGATGTTTACAATTGTTCCTTCTAATTTTGAGTCATGCCATATCAGCAAATGAAGGTCATTGGGGGTTTACTCCATTCCTGTCAGTAAGGTGGACTGTACTTCGCAGAGGCAAATCTTCCCCAGTCATGTTGTGAATCCTTTTAATCTGGGGGCTCATTTTCTTGCAATATATGTGTCAGTTTAGCTCAGTTGGTAGAGTGCTGCTTGGTACTTTCTGAGGCCCTAGGTTTGATCCCTAGCACCAAAAACTGGGAGAAGAACATGGCAGAATATGGCTGAACATTCCTGAAGGAATCCTGAAAATAAACAGCCATCAAAAACACTATGAATAGCAAAGCAGCATTGATATAGTGCTGGGTATGGCACAGTGTGTGGAAGTGTTTCAGTTTGTTGTATGTAGGGTCTCTTTCAGTCGGACCCAACTAGATGGCACTTAACAACAACAACAACATATCTGATAGTGTTTCTGCTATTCATACAGTTTTCAATGGCTGTTTCAGGAGTGGGTGGCCAGATCCTTCTCCCTATTCTGTCTTAGTCTGGAAGCTCAGCTGAAACCTGTTCTCCAAGGATGACCCTGCTGGTGTCTGTAATACTGGGGCATAGCTTTCAGCATAGAAATTACGATTGTACATTCATGTGGATGAAAGTGACAAAACCAAATTCAAGTCATTTTCTATTTCTGAAACTTAGTTTATACATCTGCAAAGTGACCATAATTAGAGCTAATTAAAATGATGTTGTGTATACTAAGCATTATGCATGTGAAAGACTTGGCATCCTACCTCATGCAAGAAAAGTACCTAACAAAGATTTGTTTCCTGTCAAGATAAAACAATGAGATGTCTTGCTTTTCTTCACTGTAGGTAATTTCTCATCTGTAAATTGGGGAAAATACCTATGTCTTAGTGCTTGAGTGAGATGATATGCCTAAATTAGTTAACCTAACATTTGAAATGCCTCGAGCCATACCAGTGTGGCATCTGATTCTGTCAGATCTCAGAAGCTAAGCCGGGTTGGCCTGGTTAGTACTTGGATGGGAGACCATGTGGGAACATCAGGTGCTGTAGGCTTGGGAGAAGGACCTGGCAGCCCACTCACCCACAAAAAACAATCAGCCATTGAAAACACTATGAATAGCAGAGAAGCACTAACAATAGTGTTTCACTTGTTGTACATAGGGCCTCCATGAGTCTGACACTGACTTGATGGCACCTAATAACAACATTTAAAATATGATAAAAACTCTATGAAATTAGCTATTTTTGTTCATCTTTCTACTTCATCTCCTCCTTTTCTTGTCCTTTCATTTTTCTTCTTAATTAATAACAATTTAATATGATTTGGGGATCACTCTTAATTCCTGATTGGAATTCATCTCATCTTTCTATTGTCTATTGTCTCTCCAGTTGGCTATCATGTATCCACCTAGCATATACATTCCCATGCCTATTTAGCAGATTAATAGTACCTCTGCAGATTTATTTATTTATTTGCTTCCATTACTGGTAATTATTAATGTTATCTAAAGGCTCTCAAGACCTCATCTTCGTGTATACAACCTGGAGCTATGTAGACCTATTTAACAATATAAAGGAGAGTACACTTCTCAGAAATTTTCCAGCAACACTCCGTTAGTTGTTAATTACAGTTGGCCCTCCATATGCACAAGTTCTACTTCCACTGATTCAACCAATTGCAGGTGTGTACTGTGCAGGCAGGCCTAAAGTGGTGTGTCTGTGTTGCAGATGTATGAACTTTTTTCTTGTCATTATTCCCCAAGCAAAGCAATGTAAAAATTATTTGCAGGACATTATAAGTAATCTTATATTTAATTAAGATGATTTAGAGATTTGTATAAGTTTTATGCAAATATTTTTCAATTTTACATAAGAGAATTGAGAATCCTTGAATTTTGGTATCCACATGGGTCCTGAAACCTATCTTCACTGGGTCCTGAAGGATGACTGTTCTAGATAAATGCAGAAATCTATGAAGTGTTTTCCAATCTTTCACTCTGCTTTTCAATTTGCAGTTTGGTTCATTAGAATTAATGCTTTTTCTTAAAAAATAACATTTTATAATTTTAGAATGAATATATATTTATTTCAAGATAAGTACAATATGAGGAAAATGAAAACAACTGAATATCATGTTCATTGATCATTTTCATGTATGTCTTGTTCAGCATGTTTTAAATGCACATTTTTATATAACTTGATTGAAATAATTTAAATATTTATTACTTTCATCTAAAAATGTTTTTTCATAACCTTTAAAATATTTTTGAGACTATATAATATCACATTATATAGATAAGCATTCTTATTTAGTCTTTCCATTATTTTAGGACATTTATTTCCAAAATTTGCTACAAGTACTACAACAATGAATATCTTTGCATATAAATTGCTATCTACATTTCCATGTTCTTGTGAAAATTTATTAAAAGTAGAATTACAGTGGGGAACATTTTTAAAAATCTGTAATAATTTCCTAGGACAAATAGCACAAAGATTTATTCCTAACCAAAGATATTTACATATTATAATGAAAGTCAAAGTTATTTTCCAGGAATTCCTTATGGAAGATACACAGTGTGGGTTGCTATAATGGTTTAAACAAAAAAAAAAAAGGAAAAAAAGAAAACAGAAAAAATTAATGCATCTCTGAAACATGTATGCTGTTTGATTTTTGTCTTCAGTTCAATCATATCTGTTATCTAAAATAGTAACAACTTCCTTTGTACCAGCTAACAACACAAGCCTGAGCATAAGAAGATAATGTTTTGTTACAGATATTTTTTAATACCCATATAAATAACACAGGATAGACCACAGGAAGTATTCTAATAGTAATTCTAGGTGAAGGGAGTAATTACATTTTAAATATTTCTTTAGATTTATATAAAAATATAATCTGAAGGCTTCTAGGCTTATATAGTAAAGGTAATTACTGTACTTAACTTTTCACTTCTGAAAATTCCTTTAACATTCATTTTGCCTAAGTTGAAGTAATTAATGTTGAAAAATAAACTATTTTGATTGTAGAAGCATGTCAGAATAAAAAGGGCCTTGATCTGAGAAATGGAACTCACAGAAAAACTGCTGTTTTATTAGTTTCCTGTAATGTTTATATTTACTCACTTTGATTTACCTCTTATTTCTTATTTATTTTTCTATTTCCATTTTTATATTTGATACATATTTAGTGTCCAGATCCATCATGCAAACAGGACTTGCTGGCTTATCTGGAACAGATTAAATTCTACTCCCACCAACTGAAAATATGCAGTCAAGTTAAAGCTGAGATCCAGAACCTGGGGGGAGAGCTCATCATGTCTGCTGTGAGTATTGTCTGGTATTTATACCATCATAGGTAGAAAATGCTAGACCAGAGTAGCTAAGCCCCTGATTATACCACTAAATCTTTTAGATAAATGCAGTTTAGGACAAACTCAACCAGAGTTTGTATAAATTATATATGGTTAAATTAGCAAGAACCCTCCCCAGATTTCTTTAAAAAGTTTGAAATAGATGTATTTTTATTTACGTCAGATAATAAAGAATAAATCAGCTTTTGTAAGTCATTTGGATGAAAAACACACGTTAATTTAGAACAGTTTTCAGACTTCAGAAAGTGTACAGATGGAACTATGAATTGGATCCTGTAATGTTTCTAAAATAAATGAATGAGGAATTGCACATTAATAAAATGATTGCTTTATTGCTATTGATAGTCATTTTCCACTTATACATTTTTTAATATAGAAATTGGGTTCCCAAGACTTTAAAAAATTTTCCATATGTGCTTTTAGAAATAGAGTATGGTAAAATGTTATAGATTTAGAGGAACTTGCATAAATTGTTTGATGGGCTTGATTTTCAAGCTGCTTTAAACTTACCATGGTAGAAATAATGTCTAACTTTTCTCATCTTTTAATAACAGAAGATCATTTCTCCAGAGCAGGTATGATAATAAAATAATGTTCGATATCTGTGTTGGGTTCAGTTATCAGTGACTTTGAGAAGGACATGGACCAAAATTATAACTTGAAGTGAAACATTATGAACATTCTAGCAACTTATATTCCGAAAACAAATTTAAAAATTATTCCAGTATACTTATAAATTTGTACCACGTAAAACCTCTATATCCTGCCATTGAACTTTCCCTCAATGAATTAAAATTCTTAAGGTGAATGTAGTTGCAAAAACACAACAAAGGCATCATCATCAAGGTCAGAGGGCATAACTCATCCTTTTTAAGTATCTATCAATGGCCTATATTTTGTCATGATCTTCACAATAATATGCCAGGTAAGTCATATATTTGTTTGTTTTATTTTCTTTAATATGTGAAACACTGAAATTCAGAAAGGTTAAATAGCTTCCCCAGAGTTATACTGTATGTGCATGCATGTTAGGTGCTGTTTAGTTAGGTGTGACTCATAGCAATCCTATGTACAACAAAACAAAACATTCCTTGACACTGTGCCATGCTGGGCACTCTGCCAGTGCTTCTCAGCTATTCATAGGGTTTTCCATGGCTGATTATTTCAGGATTGTTTCAAAAGTGAGTTGCCAAATCCTCTCCCATTTTTGTGACGCTAGGAATTGAACCCAGGGCCTCAGAGGGTGCAGAGCAGGCACTCTAAACGTCAAAGTTGAGGTTTTCCATTAAAAGTCTACGCTTTCTCTGTTCTGATGGAAAACCTTGAATCCATGATGAAACTCAGTCAAAAGTGAATAACTCAGAAATTATGTGGGATGATTTCTTTCTCATTTTCTATACTAGAAAGTGTCAGAGGAAAATAAGCATTAATTTTCTTGGTACACAAATTTTACGAAGACAAACACACAAATAGAATCTGTGCAATACTGCTACCTTTTCATCTGCCAAAGGAAAATTCATTTCAAGTAATCACAGTCATATATACAAATGTATGTGTATGTAGATACAAATATGCACATATAGTTGCATACATCTATCTATCTATCTATACATACATTTGTAAGAGTGTATATACAAGTGCTCCTTATCCTATGATAGGATTATATACTGATCAACACATTATAAATGAAATAAATAAATATACATGAAATGAAAAAAATAAATATACATGAAAATATCATGAGTCAAAAATGAGTTTAAGACATCTAATCTACTGGAGGTCATAGCTTAGTCTTCTCTACCTTAAACATGTGCAGAACACATATTAGTCTACAATAGAGCAAAATTATCTAACATAAAGACTTCTTTTTAATAATGTGTTGAATATCTCACATAATTAATTGAATAACTGTATCCAAAAAACACAGGCAACACTATACATTGAAAAGTATTAGTTGCTGTTTATCCTTGTCTTCCCATGGCTGGCTGGGAGCCTTTGCTCTAGTATATTTTTATATACTCCCTGTACTCAAGAGAGGATAGCACTTGAACAATATCATTGGCTTCAATTTATTGTGATTGAAGGATAAAATGAAGCAGAGATAAATTCTGTGATCCAGGTGATGTCCTGGAGCTTGAACCTTGTAGAATAGCATGTAGCATATGGTATCTCTGTTCACTACCTCAAATCCTTGCTTAATCTGCATCATTGGGAATAGGATTAGATGCTTCAGGGATTACCTGCTAATTGCAAATCTAAAGACAGGTGATGCATTCATATCAAAATGATGTGATATATTGTTCATGATTTCAGGATTGATTTGACATGGCATTTCTGAGACTGTTGTGATATGTCTTAGGAAGAACAGTGATCTATTTTGTGAAATTAGATAGTTTCCATGCTGTTGCTGAGACAAACAAGATCAAACATTTGGATGAATCATTTAAAAGGGTGGCTCTGGGAAAGAAAGAAATGAATGTGAGAAGGAAATAAAGTGTAAATTTGATGTGATCATCTCCACTTATAAATTTACTTCTTATAATAATTGCCATATTGTTGTGTGTTAAATAGTTCTATTTTAATCAAAAGATATTGGAAGAATTTTAAACTTAAAGGAAAAGACTATTTCTATTCTAGAAAAAAAGAATTGGCTTGTTGTCAATCCTTAGTGGAAAAAAAAAGGGATTAATTATGTCTGTTGTGTGCTACACAACCTGAACCATAGAACTTCAGAATCAGAGGTGAAAGAAGAGGTCATGAAATTGAGCAAGATGAATTTGACAGCTATATGATGGTGCCAAATACCCCATTAGGCAAAGTACAGCTGAAAGAAAAGAGCAGAGCTGAAAGCAGACATCCTGATGGCCGTGAGTTTACTTGGAAGTCAGGGAGAAAAAACCTCCAGAAAAGGGGAGAGAAGAAAATCTCAAGAAGCTAAAGATGCCACAACAGCAAAGTGCTGTGGTGAAAATCCATAAAGACATGAAAAAAGGCAGAAATGAAACAGATGTGAAAAAAAGTAATATGGTGTAGATAGCAGATGCAAATATATTTGTCTCAGTCCTGACTGCATAACATTTATGCTTATTGTTGCATAAAATGAATTTAGACCCACCACAGGAAAAAATCTCGTGTGTGTGTGTGTGTGTGTTTCCCCTAGAAAAATCAATGCAATTTCATACTTTCTTATAATTAGTGAAGTCTGAGTGATAGTAAGACTAAATCAATAACTGTTGGTAGTTAATATTAAATATTGACTTTTTATGCTTTGATTTATACTTTATAAAATATTTAAAAACTTCCCCAAACTCTGCATTCTATGGCACTGGTAGTCTACCCCTACTGGCCAGTTACTCATTTCCCAGCTGCTAGGCTGCTAACATCTCATTGCTGAGATGTCTCATTATCCTTTTCCTGGATAATTTGTCTTCAGCCACATGGGAGTCAACAGGTCAAGGTGGTTACAACCCTGCACGCCCTGGCTATGTGGCTAGTGGCTGACTGAGAGGAGGACACAGAAGACTGGACTTGCTGCCTTGAGATAAACCAACTCAACTGTGCAGTTTCATAGCCCCAGTGAGTTCTGACCAGAGCAAGCCGGTGGATGAGATTAATAATGCTCTTATTTGGCTGAGGCTTTCTCCCATGCATCTTCCTTTCCTCCCTTTCTTGTGGGCATAGACCTTCCATAAACCACACGCCTGAGTTTCTCTCAGGCTCTTTTCACAGGTACCTGCTCAAGAGACAAATGATAACACCATTGCATCCTTTACTGTCGATTGCTTCCTGGACGGAAAGAGGTAACAGGAGAATTTGCTGAATTCGGTGAATACTCTTCTCTTATTGACACATTCATATATATTGCTTTATCCTCTTAATCACGCTAAGAGTAAATTCCTAGTATTTTGTTGACAAGAAAACAAAGGCTAATAAATGAATATAAACTTGCCAAACGTCACATGGTTAGTAAGTGATAGAGTGAAAATGTGAATCCAGGCTCTAGTTTCAGCTCTTTGTGTCATTCCACACTCACACATTTATTCTCATTTTACCTGTCTTGAAACAACAACACAGAGTGAATATATAAGATCCCTATTCTCCAGGAGTTCAGCTAGAAAAAAGAGACAAGTGAAAATCGTAATAATAATAATGTATAGGAAGTTTTACTTTACCAATAGAATTTTTATTTCATTTGCTTTAAAAAAATTATGTTTCAGAAATCAAGAAAGATATAAAAAATAGAAACTAAAAAGAAGGGTAGTATGGTTGCTGACTGTCTCATAAATACCCTCCCAGAGGGCAATAACTATCACATGTAAGGTGCTTAACATAATGTCTAGCACACAAAAAATGCTCACTACTTATGAGCTGCTAGTATTAGAAGTGGAGGAGGTGGTGGTGATGGTAGCAGTAATAGTTAGCTAATGTAAAGTAATGTAAACCTTGTCACAAAGTGTATCATTTATTGATATATTTAATCTGATTATATATATAGTGAAAGAGAGATATGGAGATACATATATATATATGGAGTGAAAGATATGGATATAGATATATAATCTAGGTCTATATTCAGAATCTGTATATATATATATATATGTAAATAAATAAAAATATATAGACGGCACCTAACAATAACAAACATATACACATACATACACACACACATACATACATATATACACACGTACCTTCAGGTCTCATATATACACACACATATTTTTCCTCATTATTATGATACCTCTTTGACCTTTATTTGTCTTTTCCTTGTTTTAAGCAATTACTGGAGTCTATAAAACAAGCCTCCCCTATACACTATTCAGTTTAATCAGAACTGTCAGTTGAGGTCTTGCTGAATCAGTGTTTTGTTCCTTGACTGTATCCTTGGGACCACCTGAAACATTACATACATTAGTTGTTTGTGACTGTTGCTGCTGTTGTTAAGTGCCATTGAGTTGGTGTCTGATTCATAGCGACCCTACATACAACAGGCAAAATATTATCGTTAGTGCTTCTCTGCTATTCATAGTGTTTTCAATGGAAGATTGATTTTTGGGAGTGGGTTGACATGTCCTCCCAAGCCTACAGTATCTGGTATTCCCAGGCAGTCTGTCATCCAAGTACTAACCAGGCCTGACCCTGCTTAGTTTCTGAGGTCTGATGGGATCAGATGCCTGCTGTTGTTAGGTTGCATCAAGTCAAGTCTGACTCATAATCACTCTCATAGGATTTTCAGTGGGTGATTGTTTCAGGATAGATTCAGGAGTGGATTGCCACATCTTTCTAATATCTTTGCTGTGCTGGGGTTCAAACCTGGCTCCTCAGAGAGTGCAGAGCAGCACTCTACCAACAGAGCTAAACTCTAGCCCATACACTAGCTAAATTGCTTAATATGCATGGACATATGAGCTTAATCCTTATTTTGCATTCTATCATCCTAAATAATTTCCAGGGGATGCTGCTACAAACTTCTGCAGTTTGCTTTCTTCCTTAATTATGCTCCTCCATGGTTGACACAATAATTCCTTTCTCTGGATGGTAACTTATGCTGGAACTGAAGGAAGAGAAATTCTTGGCATTGTTTCACTAATTTTGTTTGTAGAGCTGTCTTTTTCTAATGTAGCATTTTCAAATAGCCCCATTATGCATCTGCTTCTCCACGTGGGAGCCCTAGTCATGCCAGGTGCAATACCATGGATGATATAATTTTGCCTAATGGCATTAAGTGCCTTGAAATACCCTATAAAGAAGGAGGAAGGTGACAAATGGAGCTCCAGAGAGAATCCTCTTTGAAAGGGTCAGTGCAAATATTAGGACTGGACTTGTTCTGTGTCAAGAAATGTGATGTGAATGCTGGAAAAGATTGCCTACTAATTCATACAAGAAGGGTTAAGGATCTGCTCTTGCCAACCTTTCAGACTTTAAAGGGCTTCTCAAGAAAAAAAGGACTGTTTTAGCAACAATTCCCAGAGATACTTATATAAGTAAATATAATATATATATAATATATATATATATATATATATATATATGGCAGGACACGATGGCACACTCCTGCAATCCCAGCGGCTTGGGAAGCAAAGGCAGGAGGATCAAAAGTTCAAGAGTAGAGGCGGTCTGCATAATTTAGTGAGACCCTGTCTCAAAAAGTTAAAAAATGGGCTAGAGGTGGCTGCTCAGTGGTCCAGCACTTGCAAAGCATGCAAGCGCAAGGCCCTGGGTTCAACCCCCAAGTACAACAATAAATAAATAAATAAATAAATAAATAAATAAATAAATAAATGGGAGCCTGGGATACAGCTCAGTGGGAGAGCACATGCACAGTTATGAGTGCGATCATGGGTTCAAACCCCCAATACTATAAAAGAAAGAAAGAAGAAAGGAAGAAAGCCTGTGCTGCAACTAGTCCTAACTTTTATTTTAATCATTTTTAAGATAAACTTGCTTTCATAATAATAATTTTAAAAAACAGCCTATGCTTGTCACTTTAAAGACTTATGAATGTCAAATATATTTTTCTTTATATACAGTATGAACAAACTAACTAAACTAAATGTAACAGATGGTGAAAGCCAGAGGCAGGGGAGGATTTATATGAACAATCTCTGTTAAAATAGAGCAGTCCAGAAACAACAGTTCTATAAATAAGTCATACATAAGGGACGACCCTTTCAAAAATGCTGCTTTTACTCATTTCCTTTCTTCCTCTTGTTTCAACTTATAAACATTTAAAATAGATTTTAGAACTGCATGTTTCATTAAGTTTCCAGCAGGTCTTTTAAGACCAATCACAATCACATTTTGGAGGGAAAGAGTAGAGTTGATTTAATTAAATTGCTAAATGTAAAATGAGGGGGAAGGGCAAGTGGTCAGTGGACTGCCTGAGAAAATAACAAACCAAAGTACCACTGTGGATTTATAACTGAACCTACAGATTATAACTGCATAATTCATGACCACCTTCTCAGTACTAACCCATACTCCCGATCTTTGGGATATTTATAGCAAATTGAATTTCCTTTGCCTTGGTGGTGGAAAAGTTACCATCTCTAGCTTTATTTTTTGCATAAGAAAGACTTGGTCATCTTAAATGTCCCAGGCATTCTATCTTGGGAAATTGAATCCAATTTTTATTCTATATAGTGTTATTCATGTTGTTACAGAGGTAATGGTAATCAGGTGGGCTCAAGCTCTGAGCCCAGTTTGGAAGCCATGGCTGGAAGCCAGGCTGCAACAGGTTTAAGAACATTGACTGTGAACCCAGTTTATATGGGAGCAGGTCCCGTTTTTACAAAGCGTGTGGCCCTGAGTCTTTGTCCTTCATCTGTAAAACAGGGATAGTAGTAAGACCAACAGTAGAGACTTCTTATGATGGTTAAATGATTTAAATATATGTGAAGCTCTTTAATAATGCTTTGTGTATAATCACTGTTTGCTATGCTTTTAAACTATGGAAATATTTGCTACAATGTTTGATTAGAGTTGTGATCTTGGAAAAGAAGATTAAGCTACTTTTCCTAATCCGTAAATGGGAATTTCAATTCCACATAACAGTAATATTTATTTGGTTGTTCTCAGAATCGAATGTAATAAAAGTGTATTATTTTGGCATGACAAAAAATCAATAAATATTAGCTATTATTGTGAGGGGACTAGGGTTTACCTCAGTTGATAGTGCTTGCTCTATACTCTCTGAAGCCCTGGGTTCAATCCCCAGCACTATGAAAATGGAAGAAGGACCTGACAGCCCACTCATGAAACAATCCCCTAAAAATCAGCTATTGAAAACCCTGTGAATAGCATAGAAGCACTGACATAGCGCCAGGCATGGCACAGTACTGGAGAGTGTTTTGTTGTGTTGTACATAGGGTGGCTATGACTCAGACTCTATGCGACAGCACCTAACAACATTATTGTGAGGTTCTGGATCACCATGACTTAAATACTTTATATACAACAGGAGTTAATCAGAAGAGGTTAATTGGATAGGATGAGAAAACATGCTGCTGTTGTCAGGTGCCTTCATAGCAACAATATCTGACTCATAGCAACAATATCTGTAACAGAATGAAACACTCCCCGATTCTGTGCAAGGCGCAATATCTTTTTTATATTTAAGCCCATTGTTGCAGACACTGTGTCAATCCATCTAGTTAAAGGTTTTCCTTTTTTTCATTGACCTGCCACTCTCCCAAACATAATGTCCTTCTCCAGGGGTTGGTCCCTAATGATTACATGTCCAAAATACATAATATTGTTGTTGTTAGGTGCCGTCGAGTCGGTATCTGACTCATAGCGACCCTCATAGGGTTTTCAATGGCTGACTGTTTCGGGATTGCCTTGGGAGTGGATTGCCAGGCCCTTCTCCCATTTTTTTTGCGGTGCTGGGAATTGAACTCGGGACCTCAGAGACTGCAGCGCAGCGCTCTACCCACTGAGCCAAATCCCAGCTACATAATATAGAGCCTACCCATTCTTACTTCCAAGGAGCACTCTCATTGCACTTCTTCTAGGACAGATCTGTTGGTTCACTTTGAAGTCCATGGTATATTCATTATTTGTCTCCAGCATCGTAATTCAAAAGCATACTACCATGAAAAATATAGGGGTATATGTGTCTGTATGTGTTTTTCTGAGTGTATGTGTGTGTGTGTAAAGCATTTCAAGTTTCACAGACTGAATTATGAAGAAGCTACCATGAAAAACCCTTAGAATCTGGGAATGCTAGTATATTTTCATGTAAAAGAGTAGAATGTTTAGAAATGTGATTCTTGAAATGGAAATACTTTATTCTCCTCCAAGGGTAAAATCCCCTGCATTGAAATTCTTCCTTTCTTTTTTTGGTAAATCCTCAAATGTGTTTGTGTACAGGTCTCTAAGTAAAATGATCTTGTGTACTTTCTAGATAAATATATTACTACTCTTCCATTTAAAAAAATTTCATCTAGTCTCCTGTGAGTGATGTGAGAGGTTGCACAACCTCCATAATAATGCCACAGTGAATATTGACCATTCACTTGTAGTAAAGTGTTATGTCTTGCTGGCTTTCTATTACATTAGAGTGTAGCGAGTGCTGAAAATGCCTGTACTCTGTTTATCATTGATGCTTTTGACTAATTTGACCATCAAATATAATAATCCCTTTCAAACTAGTCAAATTTCTAATTATCATAGAATAATATTAATAATAATTCTAATATTTCTTATTTAGTCACATTGTATAGTAGAGGCCATCTGGAATTTTACAACAGTGACTTTTTAAGGCTATCTTTTCTTAAAGATATAGACATTTTGTTATGTGTTATATAAATATTGAGTTCTTTGAAATTGAATTAACATGTTAGAATTTGTCTTAGTTGGAGTATTTTATTAATTGATTTTTGTCAGTTGTTACATGCTCAAATACATTTTATGATTAAAAAAATCTGTTGTTCAATTCCATTTGGCTTATTTTTCAATGAATAATATATAATTCATACCAGATTATTTCTTATTGCCCCATTTATTAATTAAGATTAAAAAGTTCAGTGTTCAGGTTTGTCCAAAATACCACCACACTGTATTTTGTTATAAATAATCCTGCAAAGAAAAAACGTAACTTAGTTTATCAAATAATCATACCATAGGGTATTATTCTTTATTTATATTATAAAAATTATAATAATAGTAGTTTGAAAGCCTACTGTGTTTTAAGTAGCTGACATCTTACTTGCTATGCTTTTAAGCTATGGAAATATTTGCTATAATGTTTGATTAGATCTGTGATCTTGGAAAGATCAGAAGAATTTCCTAGGGAGGCTAACTTTGGGGATTGGACAGACTCACAGACTCAGTTAGGATACAGACTGGTTAATTTGCAGGGAATGCCAAAGACAGGAGAAAATATTAATATGTGTATGACCTCAAAATCTGTAGTAAATTAAAAGCATAGGTAGCATGTGTGAGTAGGCAGATAATCTGCATGTGTCAAGAACTAAACATGAAAATTTTAGGAAAGGAATTTAACCATTGATACAATCTATAATCTGTCATAATTTTAAAGGATATGAGGGAGGGCCTAAGAAGAAAAGGTAGTAATTAAGACTCTTTTTTCAGTACTGGGATATTGAACCCAGGGTGCTCCACCACTGAGTTGCACTCTCAGCCTCCTTTTAATATTTATTATTATTATTATTATTATTAGTAGTAGTAGTAGTAGTAGTAGTAATAGTAGTAGTAGTAGTAGTATTTAGAAGCAGGGTCTCCCTAAATTGCACAGGCTGCCTCTGGCCTTCAACTTGCAGTCTTCCTGCCTCAGCTCCCAATTTGCTGGGATTACAGGTGTGTGCCACAGCATCCAGCTAAGACTGTCATCATTGCAAAACTGGATGAGACCTTATAAATAATTCTATCTAACCTGTATACTGCACAAAGAAATTCAAGCTCAGACAATTTAAGTAACTAGGAAAAATTCTTCAGTAACCAAAGTGAACAATGAACATTTAGTCTCTTCACTTGTCATTGAAGAGCTCTTTCTGCTGTTCTGCATTAGATTCCGGTTACAGCTGAGAAGTCTGAACATGATCATGAGGACCTCAGGGGCTAACTTAGTAACATATATGGCAGGAAGAGGAACTGAATATTGAGTCAATGAGATACTTGTTAAATATAGGTAATAGGCTCCTTTCTCTAACCAAAATTAATTCCAGATTCTAAGGTGAGGCAGACCTAAAAGTTGTGGATAAATTGACATAGCCACAAAGGTTAAATAAATTCAGGGCTGGAATCCAGAAAGAACATTAGATGAAAGTGTTTGGAAAATTCATAGATGAGAAAGGATATAAATCATACTTACTTCTTTCAGCCCTCTACCAGTTCCTTTAAGGCTCCAATCATCTTAGTGTCTACTTAATTCCAATAAACAGTGTCAAGGTTACAAGTGTGACAAGTCAATTCTTGACATAAGTCATGTTTTGCATCGTCTCTCTGACATAGGAGTGAAAACTTAGATTTTGCTAAAGAGAACAAAAGTAATTATATATCCTTTTCTGAATGTCTTCAGGTTAAATTCAGACTTAGTTCTGTGTTTTGATGGTTTCAGATAGTTTATGAAGCACATTTATGTATCAAGGTCAAGATAACAAAATAAAGCATTCAGATTCCAGTTTTAATGGAATCAAATACTCTAAAATATAATAGTCACCTACTTCTGAGGATTATTAATTTTCAAAATTCTCCTAGTCATAACTATACTCCTTCAACTCCAGTATTTTACTGAGATGGCCCATGACCAGTGTTTACCTTAAAAATATTTTAAAGTTCCTTGTTAGGGTATTCAAGTCTGCACATCTCCTCCTCTCAAACATTCTTGGTTTCTAACAAGGCAATGTTGAAAGAGCCAGTTAAAATGTGTTCTTTTTTTGATATTGAACAGTAAACCTGAATCTGCTTAGATTAAATTCACATTTATTTTCCACTCCTTATTTTAGTTATTCTCACATGGCAAACATGCTTGCACAGTGCCATGATTCATCAGGTCCAAAGAATCAAAGAAAATAATAGTTATTTCTCTGCGATATTTTGAAAAACACAATAACCATGTAAATATGAGCCAACAACTAAATAAAATTAGAGTTTGGTTAAATTATCCCAATGAAGACCAGGACAAGAGCACAGAAATTCACTGTGATGAGTGCTATAATGGAAGAGTTTATGTGCAACGTACAATAGAGAGCACAAAGAAACTCAAGAGAATCTCTTTGTGAAGGGGGAGAATAGGGCTGGGTAAACCACCACTATTATAGGAGAATGACTGGAATAGTCATGCTAAGTTTTGAAGAATAAGTGTGAATTCAATGAAAAAAGTCTCTGAGAAGACAGGCAAACATACACAAAGTCATGGGTCATGGGAACATCATTTTATTTTATGCTGTGAGATAGAAACTGTGAGTGGGTTGAACTGGAGCAAAGTAAAGTTAGCTCAATTATTTGGGAATATAAAATGCTCAATATTTACTGTTTGGTTATTAATACTCTATTACAAGTTTTTGAAACAGGAAAATAATTATAAGAATTATATTTAAGACAGATAACTTTAGGTGAATTAAACACAGGGCTGCTTTAGTGGTGAATGGGAAGCTATTTCAATGGTCCATGTAAAGGAGATGTTGATCTGAATTACTTCCATGGATGTAAAGTTGGAGATTTACATTTGAAAGAGGTTTAGGAGGTTGAATGTATACATCTTGGAATAGACACAGATTTGGAGGCTATTAAATTAGTAGTTAAACATTTACATTAGTGCCATTCAAAAAGTTTAGCACATGCATGTGCTTACACACAAACACACATACACCAAAACTTAGCATGCCAACTTATTAGGTAGATACAATTATTATACCTACTTTTCAGATGAGAAAAGTGAGGTACAGAGAAATTAAATAAATCATCCAGAGTTATTCAACTAGTATGTGGCACAGATAAGTTTAAAACAGGCCATTTGCTCCACAAGTCTTCTAAAGACTTTCTGCTCCTAAGATATTTTTATAGAATGTTTTTAAATATTCTTAATCACAATGCTAATTTTCCAGGGAGATGGTCTTTGTTGCACTCAGGGTTCCTGCCACACAACTATGTGTAAATTTCCAAGAGGTAATTAGAAATGTAATAATGATCCCAAAGGAGATATCAAGGATGAAGATAGAGATGTGAGATGCTTTCACGTCTGAATGTTAATTGAAATAGTACACATGTTTAACAAATGATGCAAATTTTATTTATCCAAAGGAGAGTAACAGGGGATTCAAGACAGCTTAATGAATCAAGAATCTCTCTAGAACATTGTATGATATTAATTCAAAGCAACAACTACTGTATTATTTTCTGAATACATTGGATATCATGATTTGTATATATCTGAAACAATTATTTGGCTAAAGTATTTGAAATATATTACATATATTCACTCTAACTGCGTTAATAACAGACACTGAGTTAATTTAAAGAAATTAAGAATCCTAATCAGTTTTTAACTATTATGGTATTTGTATTTGAACAACCTGAGCTGTCTCCCTACTAAATCCAAGAATAAACTCTCAAACCAAGGCTTTACTGATGTTACAAGACACCTGGGGATAGTCATTTGTCTTTCCTGGTGAATGAGAATTTTGAACAATAAGTTGAAAAGCCTGAAGCCAAGATGCATTAGGCATCTGGACAAAGAAGAAGGATTGATACTTTTGTTTCCATGCTATTTTAAAACGTCATTACCTAAACTTTTGCTTGTCTTTTTTCATAGGAAACTTCACTTCTTTGTCAGTTCCCATAAAATATGCATTCACAAAGGCTGAACTACAGCGAGGTTGAATCTTTATGTGAAAGCTCATCCACTGAAGATATCCTAGTCTTCTGTATTCAGTGCAAAAGCTTGTCCTTAAACTAAGGTGATCTTGCCCATAACCCTGAACAAAATAACTAAAGACTCTAAAAAGTTACCCTCAAAACATGATTATCATCACTTGAGCTGCATTATCTTTACCTAAAGATAATGCTAAAGGAAGCTTTCCTTACATGCAACATTTTAATACAATTTCTGTAAAAAGAAAATCAAGTATTTTTAATTTACCAAAATTTAGCACAATATAAGTTAAGCCTGTAACCTCTTCTACTTAATTCAACTAAATTGAAACAATTAGACATAATAACCAGATATGTTAAAAGAGAACAATAAAGAAATGCTATGTGATTATAAGCAGAATTAGAAAATAAAGAAAATATAAATGCAAGTTAGTGCAAATCATCTTTGTGGAATTAGTAGACTTATTTCTGATACTCTTCAAGTAAAGGGAGTCTAGAAAAATATATTTTGATATCATCATGCAAAACAAATTCTTTATTCCTTCTTTGAATGGTAGTTATTTGGAAAGACTGAAGATATTTTTAAAGATATTTTCATAGGGCAAAATATTAGTATGATAACCCCCAATTGTGTAAGCCTTATAACTCATATGTCATGCATATAGTGTTGTATTGACAGTAGTAACTCAAGTTTCCCACTGTCTTATGCGTCTTTTGTGATTTTAGCTGCTCGTGGGAGTGTCTGGACGGTTATATTTATGGCTAATTGGGCACTATATCCTCTTTCAGTCTCTCTTTCTCTTCACAGCTGTGTTTCCATTAGCTTTTGAGATCACCAGTTCCACACTGCCAGTTTTCAGTATTTGCTCTAAAAAAAACTGCACTGTTGTTGTTAGTGCCCTCAAGTCAGTTCCAATTCATAGTGCCCCTATGTACAACAGAAGGAAACACTCTCTGACACCATGCTATGCTGTGTGTTGTTGTTAGGTGCCGTCGACTCGGTATCTGACTCATAGTGACCCTACATACAACACGGGAAACACTATTGTCAATGCTTCTCTGCTGTTCATAGGGTTTTCAATGGCGGATTGATTTTTGGGAGGGGGTTGCCAGGTCCTTCTCCCAAGCCTACAACACCCGGTGTTCCCAGGCGGTCTCCCATCCAAGTACTAACCAGGCCCAATCCTGCTTAGCTTCTGAGATCTGAGGGGATCAAACACCGCAGGGCTATGGCTGCAGGCATATGCTGTGTGTTACCAGACCCATTTTTAACTACTCAGCTCTATGCCTTTCTTCACTTCTCCCTATTTAACTCAGTTGGTAGAGTGTTGCTCTGCACTCTCTGAGGCCATGAGTTGGAGCCTCAGCACTGCAAAAATGGGAGAAGGACCTGGCAGTCCATTCCTGAAACAATCCCAAAATAGTCAGCCAACGGAAATTCCTATGAGGGTCACTATGAGTCAGACCTGGCTCAATGGCACCTAACACCATACACATTTATACACATACAGAGTTACCCACCAAGCCCAATGGGCTTTTTTCTTTGAATTTACAACACAGACAAAGATCCCAGTGATTAAAAACTACACATGGCTTCATGCTTCCACTGCCTGCTGAATTCCAGTGCCTGGGAATGAGTTTAGATGCCTACTGCTTTGGGGTTCGGGCCTGCTGCCAACAAAGTTTCTCATTTTCCAAGCAGCTGGGAGGGCAACAACCAGCTGCTCTGAAATGTTCTTGAACTTCATCCCCTCAACTCAGAGTCAGCTGTGCTTATCAATAGTAAGACTCTGGAAGATTGCTTTGTGTTTTATAAGACACTTCAGGCAGGCTGAAAGAGATTTCTGACTAGAAAAGAGCCTAAATTGGGGAAAAGAACTTTACGCTATTTCCCCATTGTGGACAATCCTGACACTCTCTCAGATATGAAGCTCTTATCTGAAATAAATAGAAGGCAGTCATTTTAAGGACATTTTAATTGTTTTCCTCAAGGTGCATTTTTTTATACCTGACATATTCCCTGCCTCACATCTGAGATGACAACCTGATTCCTCCAGGCTTCCCTTGGAATAGTTTCTAGTACACTGCTTTGTCTTGTTACTCACTGCCGTTTTCTTCCAGTGTGTTGGATGAAGCAACAATGATATGAGTTAATGCTGCTGCTTCTTGTCTAAGATTTAAACAGTTGACAGAATACACACTGGTAATCTCTGCAGGCCATAGCAGGCCTGTGACTGAGAAAGTGCTCAGATTTATCAGTCAAGCAAAACAATGGGAAGGATGAGACATTTAAAAAGTACACAAGAACCCAGAAAAATGGTACCTCTATGATAGATTTTTTTGTTGCAATTGTATAAAGCTAGTCATATTTTTATTATAGCTCTTGTTTTATAGATGTTGTGAAATTTAGCTTTTAATTTAGTAATGATAGTAATTTAGTAATGATATAGTTTATAGGGTCAGGTTAAACCATGGCCAAATCTTCAAAGGCTCTGGAAAAGCTGGGTCACAAAGGAAGTTTTAAATTTGTGGTAGATCTTCAGACATATTTCACAAAAACACATTATATATTTTACTTAAAATTATATATTTTACATTATATATTTTACTTAAAATTACAAAGACATGTTCTGTATATAAATGCATATATAGAATATATATAGACTTAAGTATATAATTAATTTAATTTATGAACTCTCTTTTATTCCTGTGGCCTCTATTTTTATAAAAAAATCTTCAGAATTGTTCTAAAGAAGCTTAAGCACCTTTGACATCATCTTAAGGATTATAGGTATTTAAAAGTCTTCAGAAATTAAGAAGCCCATTGTTCTTCAATATGTGTGTTTGTGTGAATATGTGTTTATATACACACTAATGCTGAAAGTAAGAAAGATAACTACTTGATTTTGTGTAAGCATCTCTCTCTCTCTCTCTCTCTTTCTCTGTCATCTCTATCTCCATCTCTATCTCTATTTCTACTTCTGTCTCTCTAGCTCAGGCTGGCCTTGAAGAACTTGTGATCTACCTGTCTCCACCTCTGGAGTGCTGGGATTACAGGCATGTACAACTATGCCTGCCTTTAAACATTTTTTGATTGAATGAGAACACAGACATGTGAACCTCATTTTTTACATGCACCTTTATAATCACAGAAATGAAAAAATACATAGTATAGGATTTTAGGGATGAAGCCATGACATATTGAATATGGAGGAATATGGATGCTCAGACAAAAATTACATTTTGCTAGTCATGATTACTTTACTCTCAGAGCATTTCCCTAGTGAAAATCTTTTGTACATGGCTTTTCAGTGAGGGTTAATTAATGAGACACAGTAGGCAGACTGCTGAAAAACAGCCTTCCACTTTTGGTATGTATCTGCTTGTTGTGGTTTCCTCCTGGTGTCTCCTCCAGCACTAGGAATTGAAACTTCATGCTGATAGGCAAGGTTTGCAATCATCACTAAGTATACTTCTTAGTTGCTCAATTGCTTCTATAATCAATTTCATTTGTTCAATTCAACATTCCAATTTTTTTCAGTACTGGGAGTTTGAATTTAAGGTCTCATACACATGTTTTGCAAGTACTCTACCACCAAGTTGCACCCTCAGCCTATTTTACTTTTTATGTTGAGACAAGGTCTTGCTATGTTACAGAGGCTGCCTTTGGCCTCAAACTTGAGATCTTCCTGCCCCTGCCTCCTGAGTCTCTAAGATTACAGACGCACATCACTATGCCCAGTTCATATACAAATTTTGAAACATTTGGAATAGTTTCTGTTTTCCCCACAGGACCCTGACTGATAAACTTACTGAAGGGTTTTGGAAGAGCAGGGGTGGCTTCAAACTCTTCTGAGAGGTGCATGAACAATATGAATGTGTGCAGTGTGTACGCACAAGCGTGTGGCAGACAATGAGAAAGAATCATAGTACCTGACACCCTCACCTCTAATTGTTAAGACATATTCTCATGTTGTTCCTAGATTTTCAGTCATGGGAAGTTTTTCTTAATCCTTATTCTACCAAAATAACTTCTGAGCATGGTGGCACATGCTTCTAATCCCAGCCACTTGGGGGGGGTGGAGGTGGGAGGATAGTGAATTCACGGCCAGAGTCAGCCTTCATAACTTAGCAAGACTCTGACTCAAAATAAAAAAATAAAAAATGGACTGGGGATACATCCAAGTGTAAGAACACTTCCAAAGATTGTGCTAGGCCTTAGATTCAACTCCCATGTACCATAAAATCAAAACAAAAACCCTAAATTTTATGTCATATTATTTGCTAGTTTACCCTATAAACTTAACAGTATAAGAAACTAGCAAATCCTAACAAACAACACTAAAATGTATTTTTATTATAATTCCACTGAAAAGAAACTTTTTTTTTCAGTAGTGGGGGTTGAACCCAGGGCTTCGTGTGCATGCTTTGCAAGTGCTATACTGCTTAGCTGCACCCCCAGCCCATTTTTTTTACTTTTTTTGAGACAGGATCTCTCTGAATTATGCAGACTGCTTCTGGTTTTGTACTTGTGATCCTCCTGCCTCTGCCTCCCATACCACTGGGATTATAGGCATGCATCACTGTGCCCTCCCAAGTCACTTATTTGTATGCCAAATAGCTCTTATAGTCTGTGTTAGACAATACAAGCAGGTAAATAATAAGTATTGTCTCCATCTACAAGAATCTTATCGATTTATGAGAAATTTAATTTTGGAGGAGGTATAGATTGTCACTGAAACACAAAGAATAGAATTTGTCTTAATCTAGATACTACAGAATTCTTTCTTTAAAAAGATGCCATTAGTGTTATAGTATAGTGCTGGCATAAAGATAGATACAGAAAAGAAACAGAAGGGCCCAGAAATAGAGCCAAATTTATATAATGTATATGGTCAATTTAATTTTTATAGAAATTTCAAGATAATTTAAAGAGAAAAGCATTTTGATCAAATGGTGTTTGAACAATTGGATATCTATGAAAAAAGTATATATCACTCAATAAAAAATGAATAAAAATTTGAGCATAAGCTTAAGTATAAATCTAAAACTTCAAATATCTGGAAGAAAACCTATAACAAAGCCTTGGCTACCTTGACATAGACAAATATTTCAGGTAGAACAATAAAAATGTCATTAACTGTAAAAGAAAATATTACTAATTTAGATTTCATCAGGTTTAAAAATTATACATTTTGAAAGACTAAGAAAAAATAAGAATCATAGATTAGAAGAAAATATTTGCAATTTATACATCTTATACAGGACATCTTTATACATTATACACAGTGCTTATGGGCTGCAGTTTAGCTCAGTTAGTACAGTGCTTGCTTTGCACACTCTGAGGCCCTGGGTTTGATCCCAGCACATAAAAACAGAATGATCTTTCAGCCCACTGCTGAAGCAATCCCAAAACAATCAGCCATTAAAAACTCCAGGAATAGCAGAGAAGCACTGAAATAATGACAGACATGGCACAGTGTTGAAGAGTGTTTCCATCTGTTGTACATAGGGTCACTATGAGTTGGACCTGACTCAACTGCATCTAACAACAACATTGTTGCTGTTGTTAGGTGCCATTGAGTCGGTATCCAACTCATAGTGATCCTACATACAAGAGGGGAAACAGTATTGTCAGGGAGTTTCCGCTGTTCATAGGGTTTTCAGTGGCAGATTGATTTTTGGGAGGGGGTTGCCGGGTCCATCTTCCAAGCCTACAGCTTCTGGTGTTCCCAGGCGGTCTCCCATCCAAGTACTAACCAGGCCCAACCCTGCTTAGCTTCCAAGATCTGATGGGATCAGATGCCACAGTGCTACAGCTGCAGGCATGAAATATAATACTTGCCAATAATAAATGAAATCAACAACTGGCATATTCAGCAACATGTGTGAAACTTACATATGTAATTCTAGGTAAAAGAGACAAATATTACATGTCATAGAAGTATATTTATATACAACTTTACTAAAGGTACAATTGATCTGTAGTGATATATAGCAGATCCATTGTTGTCTGATGTCTAGAGTGGGCAGATGCTTGACTGAGTTCAGAGAAACTGGTTGACATATATAGAATACTACTATAACAACAAATATTTCTTTGTCATAAACCTAAAATATAGCATACTTTATCACACTTTGGGTCATAAAGAAAGCTTTCACAAATACTAAATTTTTGAAGTCATTTATAATTTGTTCTCCACCACAATAGTATTTCAGGTTAGAAATTATAATAAAAAGAAAACTAGGAAATCCTCCCTATGAAATTTAAAAAGTGATCATCCATACATATTAACTAAACAATCAAAGTTACAGTTAGGAAGAATACGTTTAAAAGATCAATTGTACAGGATGGTGACTATAGTTAATGACAATGTTGTATTCTTGAGGAATACTAGGAGAGTGGAGCTTAAGTGTTCTGATCAGGAAAATGACTGTGTGAGATGATTCATATATATATATATATATATATATATATATATATATATATATATAAATTAGTTATATTTGACCATTCAGCAATGGATATGTGCTTCAAGCCATGAGTTATATATATACAAATTCATCTGTCAAATTGAAAATAATAACAAATTTAAAAAAAAGAAACCAATGTTAGCCAATAATTAAAAAGCACCTGCTATCACCACTTCCATACTTTGGCTGGTCTACCTAGTTTAACAACACAAGGGGAAAAAGAATAAAATAGTGAAAAAGAAGAAATACAGCTGTCATTTATCATAGATGACATCCTTTCATACATAAAAAACACATAAGAACATGGAAAATACAAAGAATTATTAATAAGTGAATTGAGCTTGGTCTCTACATGCAGGTCAGTGTAAATATAAATTAATAGTTTTGATTCATTAGTAATCAATGAAATGTCAATTAAAGCTTGAATATAATGTTTTGACATACATGTCAAAAATTATGTATAAAATATAGCTACTAGAACTTTTTTGTATTGTTGATGTGAGTATAAATTTATAGGAACATCTTAGAAATCTCTGAGAGTCTCTAGTAAACTATATGCATTCTCATAGCTCTGTAATTATATTCTCAGGTACATACCCAACAAAATTTCACATATTTGTCCACCACAAGATATGTACCAGAATATTCATAATTTGCTATTCATAATAGCCAAACTATCTAAAGCCCATCAGCAATAAGTGATTTTTTATGTAATGAAGTATTATATAAAAATAACTTAATTAATTAATTAATTAATTTGGAAAATGGGGTTGAACCCAGGGCCTTGCACACTAGGCTGAGTTATCACCCCAGCTTCATTTTCTATTTTTTATTTTGAGACAGGATCTTACTAAAGTGCATACACTGCCTCTGACCTTGAGGTTAATACCCTCCTGCTTCAGCTGAGTTGCTGGGATTACAGGTGTGTGGCACGGTACCTGGGTACTTGAACTTATAAATGTCATTAGATTGAATGAAACCAGAGTACAAGATTAGTTAGCAATTAAATTACTTATTATAATTGTTATGTATTTAACATTTATGCAATATGCAATATGTTACCAAATATATATATTAAATGTGAAAATATACTAAATATATTCAATTATATATTGCATACATATATATTATATGATAGATTATGTATATATGGAAAAACTTATTTGTGTAGAAATAGCCCTCAGATTACTCAAAAGTGAGGAAAACTGTGTCAGAGAATAGACAATGTTTTAGAATTCTCGTTGTATTTTAAGATAGAGTTTTATCAACATTTAAATATGCTAGTGAAAAAGCCAGTAGAAAGGAATAAAGATGTATTGAGAGACAGAATTATTAATTGTATGAAGTCCTCAAGAAGTCATAAAAGAAAAAGAATCTAGAATACATTTAGAAGTATTGGTTTTACAGAGAAAAAAAAATCTCTTTTATTTTGATAGAGATGGATAAAAATGAAGGACAGAGGTTCAGGCATCTTCATTTTTTGCTATTTCTATTTTTGTTTCTGCTTTATTGCTGTTGAGTGTTTATTTTGTATTTGTTTTGAGTGACATAATCTGCATAATAGGTGAGAATACAGTGTGCCACAGGTTTTATGTGAGCAGAAATTTGAAATAGTGTTTGGACAGAATGAGTTGCAGATTGGCTGAAGAAGAGTGGGGGTACAGTTCAGTGGTAGAGTATGTGCTTAACATGTGAGAGGCTTTGGGTTGCACAACAGGAGAAACAATTTTCAGGTTGCCGGCTACAAATTTATCTAGAAACCCATTGTTCTGCCCATGAGAAGATTATCTGAAAGAGGTAGAGAGTCACCAGTGGATAGGTGCTAGAGATACAGATAATTGAGTTCTGCAAGATATCTGTTGTAGGGAGATATGTGAGCTATAAAATGTTAAGTGTTGTTAGTAGTGGGGCTAAAATGGTAGAACAATTAAGCTTGAAAGAGGCTGAAAATAGGAGGAATTTGGAAAAATTAGTGGATTGGAGCTCCTGCCTGGGCTTAAAAATGCCATTCAGACTTCTATTGTACATGCCTAGTTCATCCTTGTATATGGTCTTGGAAGACTTGAGTACAGGATTGAGGAAGACCAGTGCTTTTTAAATATTTAGTCCATAGTTCTTACAGTACTGGTAAGATGTCATATTGACTGTCACCACATAGATGTCTATGGAGAGGGCAGTCTTCAGTGTCCTGACCAATGCTGGAGAGAAGAGGAAACAAAGGTTGAAACAATGAGGTTGTGAAAACACACCAAACCCAGCCCATTTCTGCCAGCTGTACTTGAAAAAGAATATTAATTTTTCTGAATCTGTGTATCTAAGGCTATAATTACTATGAAAAATTAGTTCTTCAGCTAAGCACCTGTTTTGAAGTCAGCATGGTTGAGTAATAGCCAATCACTGCTGACTTGTCAAAATTTTATAGTAGGCCATTTCTAATAAAGTCAAAAGGCATTCTGCTAGCCACTGAAATATGACATTATGTTTATGATTGTTTCCTTTTAAAGAGATACAGAATGTGTTTAGGCTAGAGTATCTGTTCTAGAGAAAAAATTAACTTTGAAAATGCCTTTTGACAGGACAAGATTACAACTGAATAACTGTCATATTTCATTTCACATCTGGCCCTGTGTATACTGTTCAATTTTTAGTTATTCATTAGTTATTCAGCCCATCAATTTTCCCCCTTTCAACTGAAATTGTCCTTTTTCTGTTGTCATGTTCTAATTGCTGAAGGACAAATTTACTGTGTGAACATATCAGGGGTCCATTGGAATAACTTTATGTTCAAACAATAAACTACATTCTCCTTTAATTATAAGCTTGACAACTACAATTTGGAACTGCAACTCCATTTTGACTAACTTTAACAAAGCCACTTATTTGATTTGCTGATTAAGCCAATCTGGCTATTTAACATTTTTCATCTTAAAAGGGACAATACTCTGAATACAGGTCATTCTTCAAAAATATCTGTCAGAAACAAAATAATATGTTAAGCAAGGATTGGGATAAAATTACCTCCTCAAAGAGATATTCACAGTGGGTCAGAAAAAATATATAGAATTAGTTAATGTAGTTTTGCTTAGAAAAAAAGCAGTTTAAACATTTTCTGTGGTGTACAGTTACCATTCAGATTGATCTAGAGAATCTAATGGCACCTATAAGTTAAAACAACTATAAACATCTTTAATTCTTTCTAGTAACAGTTATTTTAAGCTATTTACCTGCCAACACATAAGTAGATTCCCTTCAATGTGATCTAAGGTAATATGTCCAAATGATTCAACTGAGCACTTTAAAACTAAATAAGATTTTAAAAGACACCCAGAGTCAAAAGATTAAATCCTGATTTCTTTTGCAAAACGAAAGAAAATTGAGTTAATTATATTTGAGAATCACAAAAACATTTAGTTTATCAGAATTGTATTTATAATGACATATTTTAAAGATTAAATAAATATTTTTATGTCCTTATCCTAGAAGCTGAAATTTAATTTGTTTATGGTTTCTATCAGTTTACTTATTGAGATCCAGGTTTTAATTTAAGAAGGCTTAATCTAGATGTCTTTAAATGGCTTGGAGCCTATAAGTATGACTGAATATATATTTCCATTTGCTATTACAAAATATACTACTTGGAAATTAATATAAAATAAACATTTTCCAAACACCATCTTAACAAAATAAATGTCTTGGCAAGTGAAATATCCTCATTGATCCTGGTAACAATATGCATTATGAAAATAAAACCAACTTTCTTAAAAGCAGGGTTACCGGATAGTCAACTTTAAAATTTTAGACATTATATTAACATTAGTTCAATTTATCTACCTATTCAATATCTGAAAATAATCACATATTGGAAGTAGCATATTACTGAGAGGCAGGGTTAGAAAATGAATTGTTGTTAGGTGCCATCGAGTTGGTATCCGACTCAGACTCATAGCAACCCTCATAGGGTTTTCAATGGCTGACTGTTTCAGGATTGCCCTGGGAGTGGATTGCCAGGTCCTTCTCCCATTTTTGTGGTGCTGGGAATTGAACTAGGGACCTCAGAGACTGCAGAGTGGCGCTCTACCAACTGAGCTATATCCCAGCCCAGAAAATGAATAGAAATATCCAAATCAGACTGCCTTGGTTCAAATTCAGCTCTAGCATTTAATAGCTATTCACCCTGATCAATTTACTAAACCTTCCATTTCCTTTATTTCCTGGTCTTGAAAGTGGAGATAATAACAGTGCATGTTATGTAAGGTTATTGTGAGTTAATATTCTACAGCATACAATAGATATTAACACTTATTATGAATTGTTATTATGCTTAGAACCAAAGTCCATACATATGCCTTTCAAATATTGCTTTTGTGCAGATACAACATCTATTAGAGGTATTTTGAGTTCAGGTAAATGTCAGGGCTCACAAAAATGTCACAGGCTACTCTTGGTACCAGTTTTCCAAATGGCTATAGGACAAGAAATATATCTTTTCATGTAGCTCAAGCTTTTCTCTCAGCAGGAGTCCCACTAGAAATCATTGTTGTTGTTGTTGTTGTTGTTAGGTGCCGTCCAGTCGGTATCCGACTCATAGCGACCCTCTGTGCAACAGGGGAAACACTATTGTCAGTGCTTCTCTGCTGTTCATAGGGTTTTCAATGGCAGATTGATTTTTTGGGGGGAGGGGGTTGCCAGGTCCTTCTCCCAAGCCTACAGCTTCTGGTGTTCTCAGGTGGTCTCCCACCCAGGTACTAACCAGGCCCAACCCTGCTTAGCTTCTGAGATCTGACAGGATTGGATGCCCCAGGGCTACAGCAGCAGGCCAGAAATCATTAGCACTGCAGTTTACACAGGCATTGGGAAACCATGCTTCCCCCAAGGGACAGACCAAGAACAAGGCTATAAGACCCTCAGCAATGGAAGTGCAGTTTATTTTAGCTTAGAATTCTTAACCAAAGGAAATGTCTGATAGAAGTATTGCATCCATTCTATGGGGAGTTAGAGTAGTATTGTATTACTGTGAGACACTCTGGTAGTTTGACAATATAGGTGAGAAACATGCAAAATCAAAAGAAAGAATACGTAGCATTATCTTTCTGAATATTCCTCTTGGCTCTCAATCATTACAATAGAATTTTCAGAAGAATTTTTTAGACGACATTCCAAATTAATATAGTTGTCAAGGACTTATATCACAGATAATTAGTTGTAGTTTTTATAAAAAGATGGAGATATTCTCTATAAACTAGATATAGGACTAAATTTGACATTTTATGAGAAAGAAGAAGTAACTTTTGTTATTGTTAAACCTCTTCTTTTCCATAGTAAAGTGCTGTTCATGTTTTAAGTAGGAGCAAGACTTTTATCTGAAAAAAATTTAAAACTGGTCAAATTTGTACTGTGGTTTAACTCAAACTATACAATTCACGGGCTGGGTTTAGCTCATTTGGTAGAGTACTGCTCTACTCTCTTTGAGGAACCAAGTTCAAGCCCTAGCACCTCAAAAACAGGAGAATGACATAAAGAAAAGACAAAATTACCTGTCAAGAGTCCCTAAAACTTGCCCTTGAACATCAAGCAGCTAATGTAAATGGAAGACATGATAAAGTGAAGAACTAAACAGAAGATTCCAAAGGGAAGCTCAAAAAGACAAAATCAAGTATGCTAATGACGTGCAAAGGGCTGGAGATAGAAAACCAAAAGAGAAGAATATGCTCTGTTTTTCTCAAACATAAGGAACTCAAGAAAAAATTCAAGCCTCCAGTAGCAAAAGTGAAGGATTCGATAGGGAAAACATTAAATGGTGCAGGACACATCAAAAGAAGATGGAAGAAATACACAAAGTCATTATACCAAAAGAATTGGTGGATGACCAACCATTTCAAGAGGTTGCATATGATCAGGAACCAAAAGTACCGAAGGAATAAGTGGAAGCTGCCTTGAAGGCATTGGTGAAACACAAGGCTCTATGAATTGATGGAATACCAATAGAGATGTTTCAACAAACAGATGCAGCCCTGGAGGTGGTAACTCGTTTATGCCATGAGATTTGGAAAGCAGCTACCTGGACAACTGACTGGAAGAAATTCATTTTTATACCTATTCCCAAGAAAGGGGAGCCAACCAAATGTGGAAACTATCGAAAGATATCATTAATATCTCATGCAAGGAAAGTTTTGGTAAAGAACTTTCAAAAGTGACTGCAGAAGTATATAGACAGGGAACTGCCAGAAAATGAAGCCAGATTCAGAAGAGGGTGTGGAAACAGGGACATAATTGCTGATGTTGGATGGATATTAACTGAAAGCAGAGAATACCAGAAATATGACTTTCTGTTTCATTTACTGTGCAAAGGCATTTTACTGTGTGGATCAAAACAAATTATGCATAACATTGCAAAGAATGGGAATACCAGAGGACTTAATTGCACTCATAAGGAATCTGTATATGGACCAGGAGGCAGACCTTTGAACAGAACCAGGCAACACTGCATATTTTAAAGTCAAGAAAGATGTGCATCAAGGCTGTATCACTTCACTGTACCTCTTCAATCTGTATGCTGAACAAATAATCTTAGAAGCTGGACCTTATGAAGAAGAACATGGCATCAAGATTGGAGGAAGACTCATGAACAGCCCATGTTATGCAGATGACACAATTCTGCTGAAAGTAAAGAGGATTTGAAATATGAGGATTTGAAATATTTACTGACAAATATCAGAGAACATAGCCTTCAGTATGGATTGTACCTCAACATCAACAAAACAAAAAATCCTTACAACTGGATCAGTAAGCAACTTCATGATAAATGGAGAAAGTTTAAAGGTTGTCTAAAATTTTGCTTTACTTGGTTCTACAATCAACACCCATGGAAGCAGCACGAAATCAAAAGTTGCACTGCATTGGGAAAGGCTATTGCAAAAAACCTCTTTAAAGTGTAGAAAAGTAAAGATGTCACATTAAAGATGAAGGTAAGCCTGACTCTTGCCATAGTGTTTTCAGTCACATCATACAATTGTGAAAGATGGATGTTGAATAAAGGGGAAAGAAGAATTGATTATTTTGAATTATGGTGCCAGATAGGAATATTGAATATACTGTGGTTTGTTGTTAGATGCCATCCAGTTGGGTCTGACTCTTTGTGTCTCTTAAGATGTTCATTGGTTGATTGTTTCTGGATTGCTTTGGGTGTGAATTGTCAAGTCTTTCTCCTGTTTTTGAAGTTGTTAGTTACTGTAGAGCTGTGTCAGACTCATGGCAACCCTCAGAGGGTTTTCAGTAGCTTATTGTTTCCAGTTTGTTTAGTGAGTGTATTGCCCCATCCTTCTCCTGTTTTTCAGTGCTGGGGGTTGAATCTGGGTCCTCAGAGAGTATGGAGCAGCACTCTGCCAACTGCGTTAAACACCAGCCCCAAAACAACTAACAGATCTGTCCTAGAAGATGTGCAACCAGAATGTTCCTTGGAAGCAAGGGTGGCTAGACTGCATCTTACACATTTTGGACATGTAGTCAGGAGGGCCTTGGAGAAGGATATCATGTTTGGGAGAGTGGCAAGTCAACAATCAAGAGGAAAACCCCCAACTAGATGGATATACAGTGTGTGCAATAATAGGCCTAAACAGAAAAGATAGTATGCCTGGCACAGCATCCATGAATGTTGTTCTGTTGTACATAGGGTCACTATGAGTTAGACTCAACTGGATGACAACCAAAAATGGCAATGCATGCAAATCATACCATAAAGTGAAGAAGAAGCACTGTAATAAAATAAATTTATGATTCATATAGTATGTCAATAGTGAATATGGTTCTATATAAAGGATATTGTTTGGATGGTTTGCAAAATACATCTCACAATTAAAATAAGGGTTAATTTATAAACCATAATCACTAATCATCCAGACACTAGAAAAGAAAGAATCTATGAGTTTATGGTTGGTCATAGACAATATTGAGCAGTTGATTGTGGTATTAACAGACTATAGGCTCAATTAGTTTGAAACTTCACTGGTGTTTTGAGAATAAACTCATGTCACCAGCATCAAAAGGATGACTATTTTCCTTTTTATTTTCGTAAGTGGTAGACATGAAGGATTTTATTCAAATTGCAATCCTCTTTTGAAGTTATTTAAAATATTTTCCCTCTTTTGGAAGGAGGAAAAGGAAGTTGCTTATGTTTGTGTGCATGCAAATATTTACATATAACTCTATGAGATATGCCTGCAGCCATAGCCCTGTGGCATCTGATCCCGTCAGATCTTGGATGCTAAGCAGGGACAGGCCTGGTTAGTACTTGAATGGGAGACTGCCTGGGAACACCAGGTGCTATAGGCTTGGGAGATGGACCTGGCAACCCACTCCCAAAAATCAATCTGCCATTGAAAACCCTATGAAGAGCAGAGAAACACTGACAATAGTGTTTCACCTGTTGTACACAGGGTCACTATGGGTTGGATACCAACTAGATGGCACCTAACAACAACAACTATGAGGTATGAAGAATTTAGAAGACATTATTATTCCCAGTTGGCACCTTGATCAAAACTATTCCATCTATGTCAGAGGAGAGTGTTACCATTTATTAGGGGAAAGACTCTTCCTCTATTGAAAACATCTCAAGTTATTTTTTCCTGGAAGAATTTTCAGTTAATGGAAGTAATTTCTAATAGAGATTTTGTAGACCTAAGTTTTGTAGTCTGATTGGTTCATTCTTCCAGGCTGTTGGAATAAATCAATACTCTTGTCTTGTACAGGTACATTGTGAAGTTCAGAAAATTTTGTTCAATAAGTGGAACAGACCCAAAAGTAGTACATTACCTCACTCAAACTTGCCCCTGTCTTTACACAGGAGATTCTACTGAGTACTTCTCTTAAAGAACTTTTTAAAATGAAGGTAGATCTAGAAGAAAGGATTTGTGATAAATTTTTACAAACATTAAATTGTATATAGCTATTGTCTATGAGTAACTCATAGACACTGCTTGCACATTGAACAAAATTTCCTAACATTAGCTCAGCTTGTGTTTGCCGACCCCTTATGTTGTCTGTGATTTGACTGATAGCTGAGTTATACATCTTAGCACACAAAGTTCTTACACCTCAAAGATTTTCATAAAGTGTCTTAGGAGATTTTCTCATAATATAACAGTATTCTTTGAGCCATTGTCCTAATCTGTCTGCAAAACCGGTCTTCATGCTCTCCTAGAGGGGTAATTCATCCTGTAGTTTTCCTGAGTCATGCAGAGAAAATGATTTTACTATGGCCATTTAGGATTTTAAAATCAAAGGATTTGTCAGAGGCTAGCATAAGGAATCACAATAGCACAGGTAGGGATTTGATGATTAAATGAGGAAAGAAGACAAGCCAAGTTCCTGTTGTGAGGCCTGGTTTGAACTTGAACATCCTTCCTAGACTATTGGTCTATAGATTACATTTACATGGAAAAATCAAAAGGAGATAAAATCAATACAATCTATACAGGATAAGATTACAGTGTCAAAAGGAAAGCAAGAAAGGAAAGGCCAAAGTCACTGGTGAAATTCTGAATGTCAGAGAGTGCCTAGGATCTGCTTTTGTGAAAGACTTTATGATGATGCAGAGTCCCCAGGATAAACCCAACACTTTCATGCTTGAGGGGTGACACTACCAGGGCTCTTCCAATATGATTTCACCTGAAAAAATTCATTTCTTCTTCAGAAGGAATTAGAAAATACCTTCTAAGTATCACTGGGATCCAGGAGGCTTTCAATGAAAATTGTTAATTATTAAAGGAAAGATTTTAGTTTGCAATCTGAGCAAGGAGTAATTTAAAAATTAGGCATGTTTTGCTGTTCAAAAATTCATATGTTGAAGTTGTATACAGATTCAGAAGTTCTAAGTGTCCTCCAGGATACAAATTAGTTCATAAAAATCCTGTTTAATGTTAGTAAAATATTTGATATTCCTATTACATTCACAGATTTTACACTTCTGGCTTCCATAAGTAAAAAGATGTACAGATGTGTAGTTGCTAAATATTATTGCCTTTCAATTACATATTTTTGGTGTTACCTTTTCAAGGATTTCAGGCTTGGCACATAATGGAACTAATTAAATTTTCTTCCCTGGAACCAGCCAGCTAGACCACTGCCCCAGGCACATAACCTCAGCTTACTGCTTTGCTTCGCTCATTTATTCTGTATGTGAGATGAGACTTCTCAAACAGCAAAGGTAGAATACTCAGGCCAGGCAGCTGCTGATGGATGTTAGTAACTACAGAGCCAGTGTTTGAGTCTCAACTCTGACAGCACACATCACAGAGGGTTGACAGAGGAGGCACATCTTCCCATATGAGTTGGCTGTGGATGACAGTCTGCCAAACTAAAATAATAGAAGAGGCATTGGTTGTGCAAAAATGAATCAACCTGGCTTAGCTCTAAGGAGTTTTGCAAGATTCTAGGAATATCATTCCATTTTCCTGAGACTGTTTTTATGAACAAGTGAGAAAAATGTAACAATAGGCTCATGTGGGGAAAAGTTTATTTTAGTATTTCATTAGTGGATCTTCATTACTAAGCAGATTGTCATTCTTCACAGCGACTGGGGTTTAGCTCAGTTGGTATTGCACTGCTTTCCAGTCTCTGAGGTCCCGGGTTCAATTCTCAGCAACACAAAAATGAGAGAAGGATGTGGCAATCTCCCAAGGCAATCTAGAAACAATCAGCCATTGAAAATGCTATGAGGGTCACTATGAGTCAGATAGGACTCAATGGCACCTAACAACAACAATATTCTTCATAAATAAGCAAAGGAAAGGTTACTAAATTCTTTGGCAGTCACTCTATTAGTTTTAACATAGGTATTGTTTTACATTTAAAAAACATTATTTTTACCTTCTTAACCACTAAACAAACTAGAATCAAAAAGGGCTAAGTCATTTCCCTAAGTTGCCAAATGGAGAATCTGGAACTTAAACTCAATTTTATTTGACTTTAAAGCTTTGGTTCTATGTTAATAGACTGCATGACAGAATAAAAGTTCTAGGTTAAAAATAAGAATGTTAGCCAGGCACTGTGATGCATGCCTATAATTCCATTGGTTCAAAAGGTGGAGGGAGGAGATCATGAGTTCAAGGTCAGAGGCAGCTTGTGCAACTTAAGGAGACCTTGTCTAAAAATAAAAAATAAAAAGGGATGTGTTGCCCAGCATGGTGGCCCATGCCTGTAATCCCAGTGATTTGGAAGGGGGAGGCAAGAGGATCGCAAGTTTGAGACCAGAGGCAGTCTATGTATGTAATTTAGTGAGACCCTATCTCAAAAAGTTAAAGAAAATGAATGGGCTGGGCATGCAGCTCAGTGACCCAGAACTTGTAAACATGCAAGTGGAAGGCCCTGTGTTCAACCCCCAATACCACAAAAGAAAAAAAAAAAAGGAGTGTGTATATAACAGATTTTGTTGCAGATATTCCTGTGTTATAGAAAGGGCGTGTCACTATTCCATAGAAAGAGAAAAATCCATTACAAAGAAAGCAGTAACTATATGATATTATGAAATTTATATGGTTTTACAAAAAACTGAGAAGGAAATTAGTCTTTCTAAGATATCTTAGGAGATGGAATATGTGTGTATTTATTCATCCAATAAATTATCTAAAATAATAGGATTCAGAATGATGTAGGTAATTGTGTCTAGCTAGATACATAAAATAAGAATTAGCTCATTCATTTCTGAGATAAAAGCTAAGCAGCACTTTTTAGCTTCTGCATCTTTAAATCTCCTTAAATTCCCAATTGCATTCTTAAATAGTAGCTGTTTCTTCTTCTTTCGCTACAGTTGGACAGTGTCACCTCCCTGATCCAAGCAGCCAAAAATTTAATGAATGCTGTGGTGCAAACAGTGAAAATGTCTTATATTGCCTCCACCAAGATCATCCGAATCCAGAGTCCTGCTGGGCCTCGACACCCAGTAGTGATGTGGAGAATGAAGGCTCCAGCGAAAAAACCCTTGATTAAAAGAGAGAAGCCAGAAGAAACCTGTGCAGCTGTCAGACGAGGCTCGGCAAAGAAGAAAATCCACCCAGTCCAAGTCATGAGTGAATTTAGAGGAAGACAAATCTACTGAAACCACTATTCTCAATCTAGTGTCTATATTACAAAACCCTAGCTAATCACACTGCTTTGATTAATTCTATAATTTCATTAAGTTTTGGAGTGTCACACACAAATAACAAAGTGTTGAGGGCTACACCAATGTAAGCACCATATATTTGGGAACATCGTTGTCATCGCTATATAGCCAGTGCATTTACTTAATTGCTATATGCTTATTGTGTGAATGAAATCTTCAGGAGTCATTTAGGCTCTCGTGCTTGTCACAGCAAACATGTATTCGTTACCAAATGAATGCATGAGGCACAAGTGAGGGCTGTTTATCTGTAATAGCTTGAGAGCATTTACTTTTTTCATTGTGAGTGAAAATGCTGACATAAGCTCTTGAATTAGTTTTCAATGGAAACAAAAGACTTTATAAAATATTTTCCCACTTAATCTCCATATTTTCCTTATCCAACCTAACCTGGCAACTAATCTGGCAAAAAACATGTAATTCCTGCCACAGGTAGGACAAAGCTTTCAATCTCTGGATAGCATTATCCATTGTCAACTGATTAGTCTAAACAAACCAAATTTGAGAACTCAAGCTACTTGCCTTATTAATATTATAAATGTTATGCTTCACTCTGATGCCGCAGATATACCTTTTAGGGCCCCCTTGTTTTTAGCAGTTCTGTACCTGTGAGTGCCAGGTCCAGCAGAATGCATATGTAGAAGTAATATCACCTGTTGGGGAAATGAGACACTGCACTATATCCCAGAGGAAGTGCATGACATCAGAGGTGCAAGGAATTCTGCATAACTCTAAAAGTCTATTTATATCTGTTTGTAATTGTAATCAAAAGGAAATGACAATTTGAAAAACCTTTTGGCATTGAGTAAGATATAACTCTGTGAATCATACCATTAAACTATGAAGCAGAGTTAATGGCAATGAAGCTGGAGTGATTTTAATAACATTGTTTAAATAAAAGCCATTGGGGTCATTTTATTAGTCTAATAACTGGGCTCATCCATTGTTGAGTTCACAATGGACTACATCATAATAGTCTCAGAGTGTAGCATATTCTTTCTCTCTCTCCTCTCCCCCTCTTTCCCACCCTCCCTCCTTCCTTTCCAAATTGAATTTTCTGTAATTTCTTTGGAGGAGTAGAGTTTCAGTTTCACTTTGTCTTCATTCATAGGGTTCCCATTCACATGATATTATTCTACTGTATTATATTAATACTATAATTTTAGCTTGTCACTTATACAACATTTTCATTGGTGGGTTTTTTCAAAAACCGTCTCACTTTAGATTTTTTAAATGAAATTTATATATATAATACCAATTGATGTTAGGAGGATCAGTTTGGGTAAAAATATGCATTAAATATAAGACAGCATAAAAACTCAGAGTACGGTAAGTTGAGTATCTTGCCCAAAATGGTATGGGAAAAGAAAAATCTGTTTAATAGGCCATTATTAATTATGAAGGAAATGTCAATTTATTATTACAATGAGCTATTTCATTCTTCCAAAATGCTAGATTGTCTGGACTGGGTACATAAACTTCCTAGGAGCTGAAGGAAATGAACTTCCCTCTCTCATACAATAAGGACAGCCCCACAATAATTATTTTGTAAAGACTCTACTCCCTAGAAGAAAAGACAGTGGAGAAAAGAAATTATTTAATTCAGATGATTCTGTTTTTTATAATTATATAGATAAGTAAGGTAAATGGAGAGCTTCTTTTGTAAAATCACTATCATCATTTGCTGCTCTAAGTGTAAAGTAGCAATGCTACATCCTTCTCTCCAGTAGATGTGTGAATTTAAAATTTGGTTGAGATATGAATCTTCTTTAAAAGTCACCAAACTACTAATCATATATCATCACTCTGAAAGCCACATGCACAAGAATCAAAAGAAAGTCTAATCTCTACTTGACTTCATATCATCTTTCCACATGTTGAAATTTATAATACAGTATTGAATGCCAAAAGGAAAGAAATAATTATAAATTAAATAATTACCAAATAACTTCCATCTCATTTTTTAAAAGGTGACTCTTCACCTGAAAATGATGTTTGAGCAGGACCTGTTCTTTAATATAGGTAGATTTCCAACTTAGCTCAGAACAAACAACTATAATTAAGCAAAACCATAAAAATTTTAACTTGGTGAATGTCCCAGAAGTAAATTTGCTATAGTAATAAAACTTGCAGTAAGAAAAAGATGCATAAAGCTGAGAAAGACATCTGTCCACCTGAGTAAATTCCAAGGGTAGACAGCACTGCAAAATGTAATTCAATTCAAACCTACTGATAATACCTATGTCTACACACACACACACACACAAGCTAGCAGTAAATATAATAAAGTTTTGCATCGTGAAGCATGGTTAAATAAATCTCAATAAGCATGACTCTATTGGACATATTTATATTTAGGCCTATCTTCTGAAGGAGAATGCTGGAAACTTCTTGATGAGAGTGCTAATTTGGTGGACCATTATGTACCTTTTGAAATCACATCCCAAAGATTGGTGCCTTCTCTGATGATACATTTGTTTAATCCTGCTTATTAGGACTCACCTTTCTTTTTTAGTGAAATCAATTTGTCTTCATTTACAAAGAAAAACAATACTTGAGTGGAAAGACAAGCTCTATGCCACCTATAAGAACAGTTCCATCCCTGCTTCATCACCTGAATCATTGCCAAATGTTTAACTTAGAAAATACCCATGAAATCATATTCCACAAAACACTCTTTTTCTAGTTAGAAAAACTGGTATATTTTCATCAAATGTAAAAGATAAGAAATATAAAATCTTTTTTATTTATCAAAAATGAAAAGTATTAGATTAAAATGTTTCTATCTAATGGAGTTTTTTGATAATTCCTGAATGAATCAGAAAAAATACTTCAATATCAAATTTCTAAGCTAATTTGTTAATTAGGCCTTCCTGTTTGTCTTATGATTTGGGTGCAACCCACAAATGTCCTGGAAAACATAATTTAGTGTTCATAAGTGTGCCTTTTGACTTTTGAGAAAAATGTTTGTTTTGTTCTGTTTTTCGGTTCTGGGTGCTGAACCCAGGGTCGTATATGTTTTAGGCCAGAGCACTACCCCTGAGCTAAATCCCCAAACCCTGAAAACCTTTTAATTTAGTGTCAATACAGCATATATATTCCCCAAAACATCTCTGCCATACAATGGATAAGGGACCCCATAGCTACCCAGAGAGACGTACTCTTGCAGTGCAGCATTATGGATACACTGAGCTTCAAAGGTCAGTTTTCAAGTTCTAGTGTACTAAGATTTCTAAAATTGTGAATATACAATTAAATGTACAATTTGGGTCTTCAAAACTAATAGTGCTTCTCAAAACCACTAATAAGTGGCTGAAAATATTGATCTGTGACAATGGGGAGAGTATCTTCAGTGCCTTCCTAAACCTCTGTTTTCAGGGTGATTTCATCTCACCCATCCCTGGGCTCAGCATTCTCCTATTAACTACTCAGTTTTCTACCAGAATGACAGAGTCAGGATTGCCCATGCCAGCCAGTGACCCCAGTTAATGCCTTTTCTTTTTATTCCATCCACCAAAACTCTCTCTTTCCCATCACTTGTTTCTTTAAGAACATATTCTACATGTAATTTCCCTAATATATTCTTTAGGGTTTAGTTAAAATTACAAATGTTCATTTCCAGCAGAATCATTCCTTTAGTTTTTCTATTCCCCCAAACATTCTTATCCTTTTTGGTGTCAAATGCACATTTCTATGCTAGGGATTGTGGTTCCCATGGATACAGATTTCTGTACAGTGTCAAAGTGAGTGGAATGAGATCTGAGACTATTTCTGGTGATATCAGCCACTCTCTAGTGAACTTATTGCAGAATCGCCAGCCTTTTTCAATATTGTGTTAAGTGATTCTGCAGATTGGCAAAACAGGCACTGTAATATAAATTTGAATGAAGTCTCTACTTTGTTTTGGCAGCCTATCCTTTGCCAAGGCAGCCAATCTATTGTATATTTGGGATAGAATTTGCACTTCTGTGTTTGTAAAATCAGAAATATTTGTTTCACTGGTTAGAAATTTTAGAGACATCCAGTCAAAAAGAGTATAACTTGTACATAATTTTAATAATTTATTTTTAAGTAAACTAGGAAAATTTCTGCAACCTGAGATGTTATTGTTTTCATCTATGGTTCACACACCAGGAAATAATATTCAGAGGAAACCTCTATTTCTTATTTTATGACTATTTTCCTATACCATTATGATATGTTTGGTGTCATTATCCTGTATGATATCACCAAACAAATAAGGAAAGTCCAATCATGAAAGTGTCTATCTACAAAGTAGTTTAAGGTTTTTCATTTTGGCCATTTGGACCAAATTAGAAAAAATAAAAAAGGATGCTATTATAATTAGGTATATGTAAGTGAACTCCAAATTGAAGATATTAACACTAGCTTAGACATATAAAAGAAAGAGAGAAAGAAGTAGAATTAAAAATTTAAGTTTGTCTTCCCATTTTTAACCAACTCACATGATCGAGAACATATGGCTTATTAAAACAAAATGTAAAATAATTCAAAACATAAGTCATTTTACATATGAATATCCCCCCACCAACAGAGTTCACAGAAACCGTTCCTGAACACTTTAAAAGAAAATAATTTATGCTGATTGAAAGAATTGTCTCCAGTGGACTGGAACTCAATCAGAATCCCAACCTGTAGGCATTAGATGGTTTGTGAAGCTAACCCTTATATATTCTGAGATGATTCATGACTATAGGCTGAATTATATCATCCTGTAGTCCATACTAGTTTATGGAAATAAAACACATAGACTTACTTTCATCAAGAGCTTGGCAAATGGTAGAAAATAAGGAGTAAACAAAAAGTGTTTCTGTAGGGATATGGGTAAGAAAGTGCCAGAGATAGAGGATGGAGTGAAAGGGGGAGTTGCAGAAACAGGTAACTTTTACAGACAAGGAGGAGTTAAGAGTTTTATGATTCTATGAAGAGTACATAGACTCATTATGAGGAAGATTTGAAGCTTTTGAGGGCAGGAAGGAACACTTGTTTGGTGTTTTGGTGATTTGGAAAGTAATGTTGGAAGCAAAAGGATGGTCTGCATAAATTTTGAGGAAGATTTTGTAATACCATTTGCAAGGTGAGAAACAAATTCAGCAGATAATAGGTAAATAACTTCCTAACATCAGAGCTCATCATAATAATCACATATCATCTATTTAACAACTATTTGTTGAACAACTAAGATGCTCAAAGCATTGTTCTAGGTTCTGAAGATTTACTAGGTAACAAAATCCTGATCTTCCCCTCATGTGCCAGCTCTATGTGAAATGCTATTATCTTATTTAATACTCTCAATAGCAGTATGCTTTTTCAGCTCCATTCTACAGCTAATGAAACTGAGGCTTAAACAAGATAAGAATTTTGCTCAAAGTTGCACTAGCTTTAAAATTTGGTTTACTACACTTCAGATTCTGAACTTTTAGGCACAACACCATCCAGTCTTCCTGGAAAATGAGTTTGAGCTTGCTAGTTGAGAATGAGATACATATTTCAGATCTTGGCTGATTTGCTGTTTAAGAGCAAAAAGGGGTAAAAGCTTTACAAATATATTATTGATGCATATCCTACATCATTCCAAGCAGGTAAGACTAGCTACATATTCTACATAACTAGCTACATATTCTTTCCTCTTCTTGTTGTTGTTAGGTGCTGTCGAGTCAGGTGGGACTCATAGTGACCCTATGTTCAACAGAATGAAACACTCTCCAACACTGTGCCATGTCTGACACTATGTCAGTGCTTCTCTGCTATTCATACAGTTTTTAATGTCTGATTGTTTCAAGTTTGTTCCAAGAATTGGTTGCCAGGTCCTTCTCTCATTTTTATGGTGCTAGGGATTGAGCTCAGGGACACAGAGAGTGAAAAGAAGCACTCTACCAATTGAGCTAAACCCTAGCCCATTCTCTTCTAGTAACTGAATATATTGTATCTGGCATACAAGAAGTAAATATTTTATCTACATGATCTGAAATGAGAAGTCATCCCTTGAAGTTCCTTTTACTACCATGTAGGAGAATATTTCAATGGAAATGCTTGTATCAGAACATTGGTGGGTGAAAATCATTTTTCCACACCATTTCTTTACTCTTTCACTGCTGATGTGTGCCTGTGTGCTTCAAGCCATGGATTTTAAGAAAAAATTGGCTAAGTATTATTGAAATAAGTTATGTTGTTGTTTTTAGGGGCCGTCCAGTTGATGTCCAACTCGTAAGGACCCTATGTACAACAGATGAAGCTCTATTGTCATTGCTTCTCTGCTATGTATAGAGTTTTCAATGGCTGATTGTTTTTTGGGAGTGGGTTGCTGGGCCCTTCTTCCAAGCCTACAGCACCCCATGTTCCTAGGCAGTCTCCCATTCAAGTACCAACCAGGCCTGACCCTAGTTAGCTTCCAAGTTCTGATGAGATCGGACACCACAGTGGTATAGCTGCAGGCAAAATAGGCTACATTTTCCCTGTATTTCCAATTAACTCTCAGCAAACATGTTTCATTCTTTATGGAGGTGTAGTGTATGTGCCAGATTACAGGTAATCTTAGTCCTTTCCCTTCATGTGTTCCTTCTCTCCACAGTTAGCTGCAGGGTCCTCTTCTTGTCCATTTTGCAGGTTAGGCTTCCACACTTCAGGTGAGTTTAACTCGACAGTTAAATGGCTTCCTGATACTTCTTGTGATAAAGCCACACATTCCTTAGGAATGTGTTCATTTGGAGGCATCATTCTTATTTATGTGATTGTTATGATCTGTATTCTCAACTGTAGGAAAAGGAATTTCTCAAGAAGGAAATTCTCCTTTACAAAGTCTCAAATTTCTAAAAATCTCTTCTGTGTAGAAATATGCAAACACTACTTACATAATATTAGCAGAGTAGTCCTTGTGTTTCCATTTCAAATGAGATATTTTCTAGTTCTAATATTTTCTTTGCTTGGTATTTTCTAGAAGGATGCTTATATTTAGTTCTGATTGTTTGGTCTTCAAGGGAAGTGACATCTCTTTAAACATTTTAAAGCCCTGTTTCAACACTTATATCAATAGTTCAAAAGCCTGTAGAAAACTTGTTTTTCTACTCAGGCAGTCATGGATTATGCAGCCCCAGGCCAGCCTTCAGCATGTCACATCAGTTTCCCATCTTTGTAAATTATCTGAACCTCGTTGTGGTATTCACAGACAGCCTGGCTTAAGTTAATGTGTTTCCTTGATCTTGGCTTTTCACATCTGACTTAGGAGTGTTTACTCAGAAAGTAAAGAGATAGGTGAAATAGAATATTCTTCTTTCCTGAGAATTTAAATATCAAATTGTTTTTTTTAATACCATAGAAGAAGTGTTCCATTCCTTGCCAAGTCTAATGTGTCTATTTGCAGTATATCCATGGGCGTATAAATAAGAGAATTTCAGTAACAGTCTTGCAGGGTTAAGCTATAATACTTGGTGGTTTTCATTTTTTTTTTTCTTGTAAACTACCATACTTCCAAATAAAAATTCCTAAATGGCAACATACTGGTTTCTCCTCCATAGCTATGACTAACAAATCCCAGAAAACAGGAATAGACATACGTTATGCCCAATTTATTACCTAATACTTGAGGCTTTAATCAAAATTTTCTTGGAAAAAAATGGGTGATAAAATATGAATTATAACTTCCAGTGAGAGATTTCCAGATGTCCTTGCTTTCTATTTTGACTATGTTTTTATTTCCATATTAAATTCACACACAAAAAAAATCACTTTAAGTCAGGTGTGATAGCACATACCTGTAATCCCAGTGACTCAGGAGGCTGAGGTAGAAGGATTGTGGGTTCAAAGCCAAAGGCAACCTGTGCAATTTAGGGAGACCCCATCTAAAAATAAAAATTAAAATTAAAAAAGGGCTAAGGATGTATCTCAGTAGTAGAGTGTATGCCAACAGCAAGGTCCTGGGTTCAATCCCCAGTACCACCATAAGAAAACTAAATCACTTTATATAGTTTTAAAATCAATGACTTGACAGATTAAGTTTAGGGACATCTCGGCAGGTAACATGCATGTTATACTTCAGAATTAAGGTAGCTTTAGGATAGTCTGGGATGAAATAAAAGTAAATGATTAATACTAGTCATGTCTATTGCAGAGGTACCGCAAGAATTTAAGTTTAGTTGCATTTGAGGTGTTTCAGAACAGCTTGCTTGTCAAGATCTCTTCCTGCTGAGATGAAGCAGAGTGAGGTTTGTGAATTGCCCATTACAGAAATGGACAATTCAAGGCAGCTTTGTGCTTTGTTTATTGATAAAATTTGGCAAAAAGCAGTGTAGATCTTTCTGGTTTATATTTGTCCTTAATTTCATTAATCAATAAAAATGCATTATTTATCCCAAAATACAAAAAGCTCTTTAATACACTATGGCATTGACATAAAAAGCCCAAATAGTCCTTGTTTGAGATTCTACATGACTTTTGTGTTTAACTGAATTGATTGAACTTTTTTCATTGTACTCTAAACTCCATTATTTCACACATGTAACACTGGGTTTGTTTTGAAGATATGAGATATGATTTTGTGTTATTTTCACTTCAATTGATGTCACTTTGTAGTTCATTAAGAATTTGTTCCACTAAACCATGTATGTTAAAGCAATAAAAATTATAATATTGGTTATGTAAATTGTGTCTATATTTGGTGATATTTGTTTTGTATAGTCCAAAAAAAAAAAAGTGGAGGTTGATAACTTGCTGAGTAGTGTTATCATGTGTTTCTAACTATCAATTTCATTCTCACTGTCTTTGAGTTATACACATTACAATTTAGGGAAGACACTATTACAAACTATTTCATGCACTCATTTTTGTTGGTATTGTTAATGTTTGTTGGTATTCTTCTTGAATACAAATCTAAACACCTTACTCCATGGAATGCTATCTGAAGGTATGATTCAGAGATGATGTGAGCAGAGAACTAAAAAAATGTCTGTGGTTGTTCTATCTTTTATTCTGCTTCATAGGAAGACTGTGGGGAAGTTCTGGGGTCCAACACTGGGTTAAGTGATTTCTCTATTCTTCCAATAAATATTCCTGGCATTCCCCACCACTGGGCTAATGCACTGTGCGGCAGGCACCCTGAATGTTGTTGCTCTGAGGGTGAAGGTCAGAGGACCCTAATGTTGTACCAGAGACTACTGACAGAGAAAAAAGGAGCATTTGGGTTCTAATATGGACATTTGACATGAATTCAACAGTCATATCTATGTAGTTAAAAAGTTGTCCTTTAGCTTAAGCATTTACAAAAATGGTCAATGACTTTCCTGAGAATGTCTAAACACACACACCAGTGTCATCATGGAATGCTATTAGCTTTACCAGCGTTCTTGCATTTGAATATTGATGCATTTGGAACATTCATCTTGGTGTCTTTGTCTCCAGGATGATGATAATCCTCTTTCAGTATAACTCCTGTGAGGACAGCCTCTGGATCCTCTCCTAGGAGTCCCAGCTGTTACTGGTTGCTCCGCGACATCACATCACTTTCTCCCTTCAGAGTCCTTGCTGCTTCAGGATCCTGATTGCTAAGTCTAAGTCTGTTTCTGCACTTTCTCAAAATGCATTCTGTATCAAGTCTTTGTTACTTGTTTCCTATGGAAGACCACACTTCACCTCATTCAATTCTGCCAGATGCTGTCTGCCTCTTTGTTAATGAAATGCCAGCGTGGTGTTGCCTTTCTGTGCCAGTCTCTCCTGGGCCCCAGGAGGCCACATTTGCTCTGGCAGCAGCCTTCTCCCTATCTTGATCAGTTTGCAGTGCTCACTCGGGGGGTGGAAGTGGCACTAAAAGCACTCTTGGCAAGAAAAGTCTGTTCCTGCCTGGAGGCTGAGCCAAGGCCCTGACATTTCCTGGGCAGCACCATTAGACATTCCACCCAGGAGCAGTAACTCAGAGATGTAAATGTTCAGTCACTGCAGGTCCAATATCCTGTGGCTTGTGATGGAAAAGTTGCTGTTCTTACTTGTCAAGCAAGTCTGACTTAGGATTCTGCTTGAATTCCCTGGTTTTGGAAAGGAGGAGGGTATGGGTCCAGAGAAGAGAAGTATTAGGAGAACAATAGGAGTGTCACACCCAGGCGAGCTGGCAAGGAGAAGAGTTTGCATAGAACAGCTCATATGTAGGTTTTTAACCAAATTGCATCTTGTCCCTGAGGGTCATGGAGAGAGAGCCTGGACGCAGCAAATCTGTTACTCTGAGCTTTGCAGAGAGGCAGAATCAGCTGCCTCCTACCACTCCCCTGCCTGCTTGCTCCCCACTTAGCAGATGATGGTAACTCTGTCAGGTATGCAGGGGAAGTCTGCATGTTTCCCTTTCTAACCTCAGAAAAGACAATTTTCTAACAGTGGGTGAAGCCCCGTTCCAGCCCAACTCAAGGAAACAAAAGTGGGCCATCCTCCTGAACACAAATCTCAACACCCTACTCCGTGGAGTGCTATCTGAGGTCATGACTCAGACAAGATGTGAGCAGAGGGCCAACTAACAAAAGTGGGGGTGCTTGTTCTGTCTTTTATTCTGCTTCGTAGGAAGCCTGTGGGGCAGTGCTGGGGTCCAAACCTGGGTTGAGTGATTTCTCCATCCTTCTAATAAACATTCAGGCATTCCTCACCACTGGGTTCCTGCACTGTGTGGCAGACTCCCTGAGTGGTGTTGCTCTGAGGCTGAAGGTTAGAGGACTCTAATGCTGCACCAGATGCCAATGACAGAGAAATTTTCAGCTCCTTAGTTTCATTATACTATACTCTAAATCCTTAGGACAATTATATCATTTTCTTTTTTGTATCCCTAATAGATAGCACAATGAACAGTACATAGGAACCGTTCAATTGCTATTTTTAGAAAGAATGAAGAAATTAATGAATGAGTTTATTTCAAGTGAATGAGTGAGAATGCAGAGCCCCACTGCTCTGTGGTCTGGACCTTCTCAGGACTATTAAACCAAACTCTGAGAGCTTTGATAATTCCCAAGTTTATAGGGACAGTAACTATTTTCAGGAAATAATTTGAAAACCTCTACAAGGAGTGATCAAAATATAAGGTACATGTTGCTTCCAAGTGCCATCCGACAGAAAGGCAGGATCTCCCACGCAGGAGGCAGCGAACAGCATGTTGAACCTCAGTTCCAGTGTGTAACAAGTTCCACCTTGTTTCATGTAGTCAGTCAGGTGTGAGCTACAGTGGAGAGATGTGTTTTAATGTGACCCTAAATCATGGGTCATGAACAACCCTTCTGGTACAGCAATTCCTGTCAAATAAACTTTACAGTGTGTCCTCGTCCTCCTTATTCACCAGATCTGGCACTGTGCAATTTCTGGATCTTCCCCAAAGTCAAAATGACTATGAAAGGTAAACTTTTTGAATCAATTCAGGACATGGAGGCAGTCATGACCACACAACTGAAGCCACTTACAAAAGAGCAGCTCCCGAAGTGCTTCAGAAAGTGGCAAGAACAAGGGGGTGAACCAATGGTAATGTGTCTTTTAGTATAATAATTTATTCTTAAATTTAAGCATTGACTGTATTTTTTAGATCCCAACTCATACTCTTCCTGCAATATTTCTCGATCCACCACAGCTCCCTTAGATAAATTATAGTCCCCAATTCATTTGCTTATTTAACAGTCAAAACTATTTCTTGAGGGACTGTTAAGTGCAAAAGTGATAGAAAGAAGCATAAATGTTTTAGAAACAAGACTTGGGCTCATAGGTTAATTAAAATAAAGAGCAGCACAAGTGAAATAAGAATATAGTTTGTGTGAATCTTGCCTAGGACACAATGAAATAATACAAGTTTCTAAAAGGGCATTTGTAGAGATTCTAGTAGGAGAAAAGTCATGATTTAGCAGGTTGGCAAAGAATAACATTCCCGGGGCAATCTACGAATCTAGACATAAAGATAGAAATGATCATGTTACATGAAGGGTTACCAGGCAGGAGTGAAGTATATTAAATGGCAAGGATAAGATAGAAAGAGGAGTGGGGTTTATCACAGGTCTGAATGTCAGACTAAGATTCTAAGTCTTTAATTTGTAGAGAGGGGCATATCAATCCCTCCTACCAGGCAAATTTTCCTAAAATGAGCAGAGTTCTAAGATGGTGAGGCAGTAAAATATAGGTTCAATAGGATATTCAGTATGAGAGAAGGGGATTAGGAGAAATCACTTACAGTCATCCTACATGAGATAATCAAATGCCTGTGTGAAATTATAAAGTGGTGATAGAAAGAAATATTATTAAAGTAGAAGGGATCAAGTTAATGGACAATTAATGATTGTCACCCTTCAACAACTAACTGTATAAGGGAGTTGAACTCCGCTGCAATTGATCACATTAAGAATAATGACCTGTTTAAAAGCATAATCATATATTCTATGAAGGATGATGAATGGTGAAGATAGATAATGTTTACTAAATGTTTACTAAGTGGCCAGCATTGTGCCAAACATGGGCTTTGCACTATTGCATATTTTGTCTATTTCTACCTCACAGGTAAAGAAGTGATGACCTGCTTAAGTAATATGACCATGATCACTCTGTCAGTAAGGTAGATTTGGGCTTTAAACCCAAGAAGTCTAAATTTAATCTCTGGGCTCAGTAATATAAACTGTTTGTCAGAGGGGAATTAGTTTTATTTTTTGCCATCTGTTTATTTGGAATTCTTTCAATCAAATATCTGAATCTTTTCATTCTCATCTGTGTCTGACTGAATTTATAGCTGAAGGTGCCCCAAAAGTGGCTTCAGGAGTGTTACCTCAAGGTAGGTCCAACAAACCATCTTGAGATTGGGCCCCCTGGGACTTCAAAGAATGAGGCATTGAATGATACATTTTGCATTTGCCTATTGAATATGTCCTTGTTTATTATACTATAATATATATTTATTTTACTATAAAGGCAATTGCACACTTTCCTATCAAGTAATGAGGGTTAAATGGGTCACACCTCATTTACCCTGGGCCTTACATATATTCTGAATTATATTGGATTGGCTGGGTCAGGTTGCTAAAGCAACTGAGATGTGTGACTATCTCTCAGTGGCAAGATGGCACCACGATTCACACCATGGGCCCTCTATGTTGTTTGCACCTGGCCCCATCCTTATAAAAAATGAGTCTTCTTCAGCAGCTTGATAAACCTTTCAGTACAAAGGCTCATTTGTGAAACAGAAAGGATGATTCAGAGTTCAATTAACAGAATAATTGTGTGTCTTACAATCAACACTCCTCAGATGAAACTTGGAAAGTCCTCTTTGTTTCAGAAATGTAATGAAAGGTTTAGCTAGTTGCTCAGGAAGACTCATGTTTCATAAAGACATATAAAATGCCTACAGCATACCACCCTGGCATCCCATCCCCTCCATCTTGGAAGACAAGCAGGATCTGGCCTGGTTTTTCCTTGGATGGGAGACTGCCTGGGAATACGAGTGCTGTAGGTTTGGGAGAAGGATGTGGCAGCCTACTCCCAAAACGCCATCAGCCATTGAAAGCTCTATGAATAGTAGAGAAGCACTGACCTAGTGCCGGGCATGGCACAATGTCAAGGAGTGTTTCATCTGTTGTATGCTATGAGTTGGACCCGACAAGATGGTACCTAAAGACAACAAAACATATAGTTATGAATAATATTTAGAAATATAAAAATGAATAATCATACTTATCTAAGAATGGAAAATGCAAACACATCAGAAAGATGGGGGAGGGGATCAATGGATGGGAGCAGAAGATGGGGAAGGGGGATGGGGAGTGCAAGTAATATAGGAGGTAAAGGGGGGAGAAAATTCTCATAATATAGGATGCAGCTGTATGAATACAGGAAAAAAGTTATCAATATTGAATAAATTAATGTACATACTTTGAATGATGCCTGGCACAAGATAAAAATAATGTGACATTTAACTATTATTATCGTTGTTAATATTGTGTGTGGTGCTAGAAGTTGAACCCATGGCCTTGTGCATGCTAGGCAATTGTTCCACTGTTAAACTACATCCCTGTTGCTATTGTTAGGTGCCATTGAGTAGGATCTGACTCATAGTGCCCCTATGCATAACAAAATGAAACACTACTTGAGAGTGTACCATACACATGATCCTTTTATTTTTATGTCTGAGCCCATTGTTGCAGTCACTGTGTCTCTTCTCACTCTGAGTCATGCCACATCAGCAAAAGGAAGGCTCAGTGATAGGCAAGTTAGCTTAGGCATTAGCAGGAGATATGGAAGAATGGCCTTACACATGTTATATCACGAGGAGGGGAACCCAGAGGAGATGCATAGGATAAATGAAACTTATCCCCCAAAAGCAAGGATGTGGAGGTTAAGGATGAGGTCCAACAGAGAAAGGGCAAAAGAAAAGGCCCAAGCAGGCATGGGAAGGTATCCAGGGAAGCAAAAAGAGTTTTCCTTTCCCTTTCCTCCATGCAAACTGCTCCTGGGGCAAGTATTCTGGGATTGAAGCATTGCAGCTTCCCAGCAAACTTCTTAGGTTCCCCGCTTCTATGTACCATTGCCCTGTGGCCTGGGTATGAGGTTAATTTAGGGCCAGGAAAGTGCTGGGATTTCCCTCGCCCAACACTTGGTGGTGGTGGCCTGGAGGGGTGGGGAAGGGAGAGGCAGAAAGGTGATAATATCATGGAAAAAGTGAGAATATCACCAAGAGTTCGAAGAGAGAGAGACCTCCAAGGAAGAGGAAAGCATCTTTAATATAGAAGAAAACCCAGGCAAGGCAGAACAGATTGAGAAATGTGGAAAAGCCTTACCCCTCAGAGTGGGTGAGGCCAGAAACATACCTCCATCCAAGTGCCTTTTGAATTTCCTGGCCAGTGCATCATAAATGTTACTGGAGATTCATGGGAAAACAGAGAGTGGCATGTCCTGGAACCTTGCAACAAAACCCTGATCCTTGTATCTGGCAGATAAAAGAATTTATACCCAACACAGAATTTATAATAGACAGTATGTTGTTGTTGTTGGGTACCGTCGAGTTGGTATCTGACTCATAGTGACCCTCATAGGGTTTTCAATGGCTGACTGTTTTGGATTGCCTTGGGAGTGAGTTGCCACATCTTTCTCTCATTTTGCGGTGCTGGGAATCGAACTTGGTTCCTCAGAGACTGCAGCACAGCGCTATACCTGTAAGACCCCAAGTTAGGATCCTCGAGGAGAGAGGCCCCAGAGAGACACCAAGACTCGGATCGATGCAATAAACAAGAGGCTTTATTTCTGGTGAAGGGGTCCACCCTCAACAGAGTCTCCCTAGCAAGGGAAGGAAGGTGACCCCAAGGCCAGGGGTTCTTGGATTATTATAAATTTGAGCAGGTGGTGGGGAGACATAAGGGAACTTGTTCTTTGGCAATTGGCTGAGACCCCAACCTTTTTTCCTGATTGGGTCAGTTTGAAGGAAAGCTCCTAGAGGCGGGTTTTAGGAAGTTTCAACCATCTGTGCTGGGTGACCTATGGCCAGTACATTCTTGTGGTTTATCTCGGAATTCCCCATCCACTTCCTCTTCAGAGACCCCCCCCCCAGGTCAGGAAATTGAAACTTGGGCAAACTTAATTATACAGAAACTTTAGCAAGCATTGTAAGACCTTAAGTTAACATTTTGAACTTTTGATGAGCTCCAAGCATTCATAGGGAGGAGGAGGAGGGAGCAGTAGCATCCTTCATACCTACTGAGCTAAATCCCAGCCTCAATAGAGAGTATAGAATAGTTTTATTAAAGATAGTACACTTTTAAGGAATTGTGGGAAAAACTGAAGAGCCTAAAGAAGCTTAGGTTTATCTGTACAGGAACTTGGAAAAACCTGTGTTCTCTGGCATAAGGATATTTCTAATCCTCAAGGGAAGGTAAGGAAGTCAGAAAACAAGAGAAATAAGCAGACTTTTAGAAGGAAAGGTGTATTGGATAGACAGAGAAGCTAGCAGGCCTGAGAGAAAGGATAGACATGCATTGGTCACTGGAAAGAGAAGGCAGAGAGAGAGTTTGTGGAAGAAGAGAGGGTAAAGAAAGAAAGAAGATAGTGTGGACACACGTTCCTTCTAGTTTCATTCAAATTAGGAAACACCCAGTGTGACATCAGCTGTGGGCACCCAGCTCTGAGTTTCTAGTGTGAGGTGGGCCAAGGGCCTTTGTTTTGTAAATGGCTTGAGGGATTGAGTAGGGTGTGGAATCCATTTGAAAATGACCTATGAATGGCCTCAGAGACCCATGTGGCTTCTTCATCTTGACAAAAAGGCAGGAACAATTTTGAACCCTCTTTTCTTCCATATTGCCTGCTAATCTCTAAGTTAACCTTTCTATCACCAGAGGCTCTTCTCCATTCCCATCATTAGGGTCAACTCTGTGTTGAGGAGTCTACTCTTCCCCACTGGTCTCTTGAATGCCTTCCAGCCTGGGGCGCTCATTTTCTGGCATTATATTTAATAGTGCTTCTCTGCTATTCATAGGGTTTTTAATGGCTAATTGTTTTGGGAGTGGTTTTCCTGGCCTTTCTTCATAGTCTGTCTTATTCTAGGAACTCAGCTGAAACATGTCCACCATAGGTGGCCCTGCTGGTATCTGAAATACTGGTGGCATAGCTTTTGGCCTCACAGCAACATCTAAGCCCCCACAGCATGACAAGCTGACAGATACATGCCAGAAGATACTTTTTTATTTTTTATTTTGAGTCAGAGTCTCACTAAATTGCACAGGCTGTCTCTGGTCTCAAACATGTAATCCACCTGCCTCAGTCTCCTGAGTCTCCAGGATTATAGTTGTGTGCCACTGTACCAGGTCTGTTATCATTACATATACAATTCATAAGCTTCAAGAGTAAAACACACAAAGCAGACTTCTAAACATTTTTAAGTGAGATAAATAACAAAGAGAGAGAACTGATTGGAGCAAGAAAGCATGCCAGACAATGGTAAAGCAGCCAATTTATATTAATTCAGTCAACAAATATCTATTAATACCCATGGGGTAGATATTTTTTCAGGTACTAGAGATGTAACAGTTGATAAAAACAAAACATCTTTTCTTCTGAATGTCTTTGGAGACCAGCAGAGGCAATAGGAGTTCATTAAATAACTCATCCAAGGCTGAAAATTTTTATCTTTCGTATTTACCACAAAGCAGAGACAGGTGCCATGACACTAAGATAGGAGGTTTGCCCTGATCAGGGAAATCCAGAAAGACAGTCTGAGGAGTCAGAACTCAACTTGAAATAAGAATGGGAAGGAGTTGTTTTGAAGTGAGGCTGGAGAGCATCGTAAGCAGAGTGAACAGTGGGTGCCACGCTCAGGTTTGCAGCAGGCCAGCGCACACAGTGGTCTGGAAACAGGCTGGTGGAGAGGGTGGAAATCAGCCTGGTACAGAAGAAGGAGAGAAGTAGCCAAGGACTGGGTGGCCATGGAGAGGAAGACAACAATCCCACTCTTGTCATTCCACAGAGGGCAGGCAAGGAAAGAGGCAGCGTCCAAGGATTGGGGTGGCTGGGAGCCCTTTTCTGCCTACGTCTCTCCTCCCTTGGTCAGGCGAGCCTGACACACCTTCTCATGGGATGAAAAACTTAGGTTGCCTTTTGCAAATGGAAAAAGTCTGTTGTTTCTGCTTCTGGCATCCATTTTATGCAACATGACAAATACTTCAACCCAAATAGGAGGCATAATTCCTTGGCTCCAGTATGTCTGCATGAGGGGAATCCTCACAGCTGCTGCTTGGGCCCTTTTCTCTTCTCAGCACTTTGCCATGTCTATACTGCCCCTTTCTCATCCCTATTCAAGAGCCTCTCCTCACAGACATGCCTTGAGGAGCACTGTAAAGGAGGAATCTGAAGTACAGATGGACAGCCTTAGGATTTATAAAGGAAGGTCTAAAAGGAAATGAGTTTTCTTCTCTATTATGAGATGTTTTAGGGAAAAGTAGGAGAGGGAGAAAACAAAGAAAGAAGAGAAGATTAAGGAAATATAATTACATAAATATACATATTAACTTAATATTATATATATATATATATAAATATGTATGGCCTGCAGCTGTACCACTGTGGCGTCTGATCACATCAGATCTCCAAAGCTAAGTGGGGTCCGGTGTGGTTAGTACTCGGATGGGAGACCTCCTGGGAACACTAGGTATTTTAGGCTTGGGATAAGGACCTGGCAACCCACTCCCAAAAACCAACCAGCCATTGAAAACCCTATGAATAGCAGACAATCCTTGACAATAGTGTGTCATCTGTTGTATGTAGGGTTGCTATGAGTTGGACACCTACTCAATGGCACCTAACAACAACAATATATGTATGTGGGGCTGGAGTTTAGCTCACTTCATAGAGTGCCACTCTGCACTCTCTGGGGCCCTTACTTCAATCCCCAGCACCGCAAAAATGGGAGAAAGACATGGCAACCCACTCCCAGAGTAATTCTGAAAACAATCAGCCATTGAAAAACCCTACGAGGGTCATGATGAGTTGGACTTCACTGGATGGGCACTTAACAACAACATATATATGTGTATATAAATAACACACACACACACACACACAGACATATATAGAAATATATAATATTCTTAAATCAAGATACAATAATTTTTTCACTCTTCTTGATACATTTAATTAGAAAGGAAGTCTGTGCTATAAAAAGAAAACAACCTGCAGGTATGAAACAAAAGAAGACCTCCTCGTTGAATCTGGGATACAGTGTGTGTGTGTGTGTGTGTGTGTGTGTGTGTGTGTGTGTGTGTGTGTAAAATAGTGTTGGACCAGGACTGGGATTCTCAGGGAAAGCCTAGTGGTTACAAGTGGGGACACATTCTGATAAAGCAGATGTGAACGTTACTATCTATGTGCCCATGTTCCCTATTTTGTAAAATGGGTATATACTCCTAAGATTTATAAGAGGATTAAACAAATTCCTGTATTTGAAGGGATTTAATATCTTTCACATAGAAAGCTCTATATAATATGAATTTTTCCTATTATTATGACTCATCCAGAGACATCTGGACTCAACAAGGGGGTCTTCTTTTGTTTCATACCTGCAGGTTGTTTTCTTTTTATAGCACAGACTTCCTTTCTAATTAAATGCACCAAGAGTGAAAAAATGTTTATTGTATCTTTATTTAGGAATATTATTGTCATATATATTAAATACAAACCACTAGATGATTTCAAGAACAAAAAGTCATTGAATCTTCACTCTTTAGATATTATCACTATATCCATTTTATAGTTGACAAAACTGAGGATCAGAGTCTAAATAAACTGCTTAAAAATATAGATGATAAGCGGCAGAAGAGTCCAGTTTTAAAGACATGAAATAAAGTAAGCTCCTTTAAAAGACACTGTGTGTCATTAAGGGTTTGTCTCTGAGCTAGGCTAACTGTTACCTGCTCAAATAACTACCTGAATGAAGATAAGAGATTTATTCAGTATCTTTGAATCCCATTTCTTTATTTGTAAAACAGGGATAATAACTGCCTTATGAGGTTTGTTTTAAGGATTATCATTATGCACATAAAATATTTAGTGAAGTATCTGGACCCTAATAAGTGCACAATGAAAAGTGATTTACTGGTTGATGCTGTGGCTCATGCCTGTAATCCCAGGAATTTAGGAGGCTGAGACATAAGGATAGTAGGTTCAAGGCCAGAGGCAACGTGCATAACTTAGCTAGACACTATCTAATGGTAAAATATAAAAAATGGGCTGGGAATGCAGCACAGATGTAGAGCACTTGTAGAATATGTACAAGGACTTTGGTTCAACTCTGAAGTACTGCAAAAACAGAAACAAAAAAGAAAAAAAAAGAAAAGCAATTACTGTAATCGTCAAATATATATAATATAATGTACACAGTGTTGTATGTAGTATGAATATCATATTTCTTCCTCACTTTGCTAAACTTCAAAGAGCAATCCATAGATAACATCTCTTAAATTGCATATACATTTTTGGCACCCCCAATATATATACTCTCAAATGAGCCTCAATAAACTTATATATGTATGCTTCCAACATGTGTGGTTTTCTGAGCAAAACCTCTTTTGTCTACATTTTGTGAACCTTCACTATAGTGTTGGATATTGCTCTTCTTCTGGTGGCAATGACATATTTGAAGTGCCCATTTTTCTGTGTTCTGCTGTTTATGTTGTCCATATGTACTGGGCTTGGTAGGATGGTCCCAATTCCCCTATTACTTCAGAACACCTGAAGTAAAGGTAGACATTTTAAGTGTTCACTGACTGTTAATTGAACAAATGAGTAGATGGATTAAAAAGTTCCAACTACATTGATATAGCTGCAAGGTTTGTATATAAATGACACTTTTAAATAACTGATACAATTGAAGAAGAAATGGTCAATTCTGGAGGCATGTTTATTTTTTCCAGTACATCAAAATTTAAAGATAAAACATAGATTTGTGCTTTGCAATTGTATTATTTAATATTAGATCCTACAGTTCTTCTTAGATGTGCTTCGGGATCTGATAAGAAGAGTGGGAAGCAGAACCATGGAGATGCCTCTCTTTACTAGAACACATAAGTTGTGGATTATACTATAGTGTGAAAATAATACCACCCTTTGCTGTATAGGAAAATGCTAGTTTGATATAATCACATTTGTCAATTTTTGGCTTTCATTTCCTATGCTTTTCAGGTTCTTGTCATAAAATCATTGTCAATTCCAATATCTTGAGGAATTTCATACATTTTCCTCTGGTAGTGTGAGTTTCAAGTCTTATATGAAAGTCTTTCATCCATTTTGAATTGATCTTTGCACAGGGTGAGAGATTGAAGTATGGTTGAATCTTCTGCAAATCCATTCTTTTATAGGAAGAATAGGTCCATTAAAGAATAATTAAAACCAGTGAGTATGAACAAAATTCTAGTCTCCCTTTTCTGGTAAAATATAAAATTTTATTGTATCAAATCAAAATAAGAACTCATACCCTTGATTACAAATACCAAAGTGGTATTTTTTCTCACTAGGTTTTCAAAAGGGTCATATGAAGGAGGATATATGGAAGTACTTTGGAAATAGTAAAGTGCAGTCTTTGTGTGAAACAATCTCCACTTGCAACAATCTGATGGGAGAATCTTAAAAGTTGACACATGACTCTAGACTTCCTATTTCACAACAGAAACTTGTTTTCAAATGATATCTCGTGTGACTTCAGTTGAATTATATGTGAAATGTAGAGTTGCTGAAGTTCAAGCCAGGAGGCATTCACATTGGGTCAGAAGCTAGAGGCTGGAGAGAATACAAGATACAAAGGACATAGGGCTGGATCTGCAACCCAGTCAATATCTGCTTTCACTTCAGTGTTACTTTGGCTGGGTTTCATACCAATTTAAATTAGAAAGTCTTTAGGAAGATCAGATACTCTCTAGTCCTGGCTACTTTCCACTGTCTTGACCAGGGATGATGCCCACATTTATAAAAGTATTTCATTGTGAGCCCTTTATACAGACCTTTTGTGACTCCTAAATCTTTTTGACTTGTTACCTGTAGAGTGGGTATTTTCTATTTTTAACTTCCAGAAAATATTCAAAGGATAGATATCCAGATCTACTTGGAAAGAAGTAGTGAAGGAGCAGAAAAAAGTCCAGGGAGTTTGCCCTATAGGACTTACTCTCTAGGGTTATTCAAGAACTCAAGAACTAGTCTGTCTCCAGCCCTCTGATTGAGGGGGAAAAAAAAAAAAAAGCAGAACCACCATAAGGCACAATGCAATCAAAGTAGGCTCCTGATTCTATCCCTTAATTTAGAAGTAAGACAATCTTATTTCTAAGTTTTGTTTATTCTCTTATCATTTATTTTTCAATGATCATCTTCTGAGAGTTCAGGGAGTTAACTGACAGAACTGCATGTATATCTTTGTACTGAATCTACCAAAAGTCTAACCATGTTCCAGAGAAGGACTGTTCACTAGCTTAGGTATCTGTGAAGGTTAATCTTCATTGTCAACTTGAGTACTTGAATGAATTGAGAAGTGCCTGGAGATTAGTAAAGCACACTTCTAGGTATATCTCTGAAGGTGTCTTCAGAGAGGATTTACTAACTGATGAAGACCTGCCCTGAATGTGGGCAGCACCATCCCATCGTTGGGGGCCTGGATTAAATACCATTATTTGCTTGAATATAATCCACACACTTTCAACAATTTTAGAGCTTGTCCCAGCTCTTGACCATGAATTCAATTTTCATGTAATTCTAATCTGCATCTGGTTTTATAGTCACCTAAAATCATTGAAAGAGTGCTGATTACCTGTACAGTGTGTACAGTAAAATGATTACCTGTCGAGAATGTACAGTAAAAAGGAGGAAAGAAGAAAGTCAGCAAAATCACTAAAATTCCTCTTTTCTCCACTTTCTGGGGACCATGATATGAGCTGTTATACCTCACTTCATCATGCTCTTCTTGCCTTCATGGAATGGCACACCTGAAATCATGACCCAAAATAAATCCTTCCTCTTTCAGGTTGTTTCTGTCAGGCATTTTGTCACAGATATGAAAAAATTAACTAACACAGTATTGGAATGAATACAACTTGTAGCAGAGTTAGAGTCGAGATATAGATAAGAAGGTTGTTGTTGTTGTTGTTGTTAGGTGCCGTGGAGTTGGTATCCGACTCATAGCGACCCTCATAGGGTTTTCAATGGCAGACTGTTTCGGGATTGCCTTGGGAGTGGATTGCCAGGCCCTTCTCCCATTTCTGCAGTGCTGGGAATTGAACTCGGGACCTCAGAGACTGCAGCGCAGTGCTCTACCAACTAAGCTAAATCCCAGCCCAGATAGGAAGGTAGATAGATCATAAACAAGGAATAATCTTGTATTCAAAGTCTAAACAAAGCATCATGGCACACATCTTTAATCACAATGACTCAGGAATTTGAAGGAGGAGGATCCTAAATTTGAAGATAGAGGAAGTCTACACAACTTAGTGATATGTTTTCTCAAGATAAAAAAATAAGAATGAGGTTGGATGTGTAGCTATAGTGGTAGAGCACTTACTTGGCATGCTCAAGGCTCCAGGTTCAACTGCAGTTACTGAAAAAAAAGTCTGACATTTTAGTCTTCTTTATTACTAAACTAACTGATCTGAATAGATACAAATGATGAACAGCAAAGTGAGCAAAGTACCTCATACCTTGAGAAAGAAAAAAAATGTGGCCAGAAAACACCACTTAAAAAATTTCCTATAGACATCAGAATCATATTGTTATTGTGATGAAAAAAGGAAAAAAGGTAGTATAGAATGGGAGAGAAAGGAAATTTTACAGAAAAATGTTGAGGAAGGAAATACTCATTAGTTAGTATATGCTCTGTAATGACAAATATATGCAGTGAAAGCTTCAACATTGTTTTATAATGAAAAGTGAACTATAAACAAATCTATCTGCTTAAAGCGAACAGTTATTTTTTATGACTATTCAAGCAAGCTTGATTCTCAAAATTATTTAGAGATGAATTATTTGTCTAGCACAAATAGTCTCTGCCTTGACAAATACTGAAGTTAAAAAATGTTTTACAGAAAGTTATTATTTTTGGGTTTGGTTTTTTAGGGGGTAGTTTATTTTAGGGAGGAGGACTATGGAGCTGATTCCTATAACAATGAATCTGTAGGAAGAGGGAGTGAAGTTCTTAAAGCTCCAATCTCTAAGGGACTATGTTTCAACTTTTGACTCTTTCCACTGAAAGAAGAAGGAAGAAGAAAATATATAAGCAGGCTAAGGTAAGACTACAACATAACTAAAAGAAGGAAAAGTAACACCAAAATCAATTTTCTGTTTATTTTAAGAAAAAAGCCCTACTCAACTAACAGTCCCCTTGAACACTGCTTCAACAAGGAAAGAAACATGATCCTTTCAGAATGAAGATTCTATTTTTGCATTTTTATTAATATGAGTCCTAAAATTTGTCAATGTGGGGTATGGGAGCAATAAAATGACTCTACTACCCAGAAATAATGTTAGATGACATTTTCTCTGTACCTCTCAAATGTTTTCCTCCTACCTCCTTCCTACTCTATTTTTCAAAGAAAATTGGCTACCTATAATCTTTCATTAGGCCTCTGGCTTTTTCCTGATTAAGAAAGAAATCACTGGAGAATTTTGAACTGAAAACTGATCTAATCTGGTTTGTGCTTTAAAAAGATCATTCTGACTTCTGTGCTGAGAAAAGACTGAATGTGGAGCAAGGACAGAAGCAGAAACACAAACTGGAATTATTTCATAATCCACATTGGACATTGTGGTGCCTGAACAAGACGTGTAAAGAGTTGACCTGTCAAGATTTGATGAAGGATCATTTTGAATTGTGAATTAAGCACAGAAGGCAAGGATCGTCTCAAGGTTTCTGGCATGAAGATCTAAAAGGTAGAACTGTCAGTTGCTCCTTTCTTTCAAAAAGATAGTAGAAGAATGTTGTAAAGTGAAGATTAGGAGATCGGATTAGGAACAACTAGAATTCAAAATAAGTTTTGAGCTAGAAATACAATTTTTATGCTCATAAGAATATGTTTTTAGGTGCCATCAAGTCAGGTCCAACTTACAGTGACTCTATGTACAACAGAACAAAACACTATCCAATACTGTGCCATATCTGACACTATGTCAGTACTTTTCTGCAATTCACAGGGTTTTTGGTGGCTGATTGTTTGTGGAGTGGACTGCCGGGACCTTCTCAAGCCTGCAGCACCTGATATTCCTAGGTGGTCTCCCATCCAAGGACTAACCAGGCCTTACCCTGCTTAGCTTCTGAGGTCTGATGAGATTGGATGCCAGGGTGTTATGGCTGAAAGCCATCAGAATATAGATGGAATTTAATACTATAAGATAGAATGAGATTCCCAAAGAAGTGAACACAGATAGAAAATGGTGAATCTTCAATTCTCTATCTTTGGCAGTTGTGGAGATGAGCAGAAACCAGATGATGATAATGATGATGATGATGATGATGATGATGATGATGATGATGATAATAATAACAATAATAATAATAATAATAATAATAATAATAATAGGCCAGTGAGAGAAACAGAAAACAAATTATGGTGTCACCATAGCCAAATGAAGAAAGTGTCTCAACAGCAAGAAATGGTTGCTCTTGTTAAATTCTGCTGATATATTAAAAAAAAATTTCTGAAAATGATGGAAAGAGATTAATTAAATGAACATGAATTTACCTTTTGATGAATAGCAGTTGCCTATTATTACTATGGGAGACCCAGCGCTGCACATGTGGCTCCTACTTTCCTAATATGTAAACCAAGAGCTCAAAATAGATATTCAGAGTAAAATGTGACAGAAGCTGATAAAAAGTGAAAATCAAAACTGTCCCTCAATCTAAAAAGGGAAGCATAATTCCAACTACCTTAATTGGATAGGGCAATATTAAAAACACTGAATTATGGCTAATAGAATTAGTGGAAATAGAATTTTGGTTCAATTGCAAGGACCAGTATAAGCAAAGGGCAGAGAGGAGTGTATTGCATATTCATAGAACGAACAGTGAGTAAAGCAGGCCTCCTTCTTTATTCTTGATTTGGCCTCAATACATTCTTCATTCTTGTCACATGCCACCTTTGAATTAATGACAATAAAGCAGGCTGTGAACCAGAAAGAAATTGATATAGCCACAGTCATTCTGTAAATTAATAACAGCCTTATCAGTATATGATTTGTGTTTAGTGTGACTTGAATAAAACCAAGGAACAAAATCCATGCAATTTAAGAAACTGGGTTTCTCCCAGTAACGTATTTGGAATTTACTGCAATAATCTCTCAATTTCCCCAAATATTTTTAACCTGTGGTATAAGATCTTCACTTCAGAAACCTTATATCCCATAATGCATCGCTGAAGCCCTCTCTCTCAGAGTCTGGCCCTGCAAGATAACTCAAGGAAGATTGCCGGCTCCTTTCTCAATTCCGTTTCTTTCTGGTTTCTCTATGCATGTCTCCATATATAAGGAGACGGTACTTAATATTCCTCCTATGGAGAAGATGGGCTGAGATTTAGCTCAGTTGGCAGAGCACCCCTCTCCAGTCTCTGAAGTCCCAAGTTCAATTCCCAGCACCACAAAAACGGGAGAAGGATATGGCAATCCACTCTCAAGTCAATCCGAAACAATAAACCATTGAAAACCCTATGAGGGTCGCTATGAGTGGGACACGACTCGACAGCACCTAAGAACAACAATGGAGAAGATATAATACCTGGATGGTATTGAGAGGGATTCTACCTGAGGGAAAGCCCAACACTGAGCAGCAAAAATCCTGCAAATCATTTATTCGGCCATTGGATGTCATCAGTGTTCTACAGAGCACCTGCTGAGTAAGACAGGGTACATTATGAGTTAAAGGAAACGATTTGTTTATTGCTTTGATGGCATATTGGCATATCTGTCAGTTAAATGGTGTGGAAATAGTAATAAAATTCATTTTTATTAGGCAGTATTTTAAGATACATTCTAATAGTATTTTCTGAAGAAAAGAAAGCTGCATACTGTGAGCCTGAAAATGTGAACTTGACAGACCCAGTCTTGAAATTAAGCCAATTGCTAATACAAACAGATCAAATAATCAAATGGTGTAGCCAGGGTTTTTATTGTTTTCTTTCCAGTGACTGAATTCACCTGAGATATATGATAATTTTATTTCCTGTTAATTCCAGGAATGCAATTCTTAATATATTCAAAATATTTTTCTTGATGCTCACCCCCCCCACCCCCAGATTTCCTCTAAACGATACTAGAAAAGAAGAGAAAAATTAAACATCTACAGTTGGGTACAGTGGCTCATCCCTGTAATCCCAGCAACTCCAAAGGTAGAGGCAGGAGGATTACAGGTTCAAAGCCAGAGGCAGTCTGTGTAACTTAGCAAGACCCTATCTCAAGATAAAAAATAATAAAAATGTACTGAGAGTTCAGCCCAGTGGTGGAGCACTCGAAAAGTATGTGCAAACCCCTGGGTTCAACCCCTAAGTACAAAAAAAAAAAAAAAAAAATCCATCTACCATTAATGGGATACTATTTATTATTCAAGTAAAAAATTCATCAACTCATGGATTTTTTAGCTATTACAGATTGTTAATGCTTTTCAGAAATTATTGCTTTACATTATTTAAAATAATTATACAAAACGATACATTGTTACACTTTCACTATGTAAGAATCCAAACAATATTGACATATGTAAACTATAAATTAAAACACCCCTTTAACCAGACACATCCACTAGCCTCCTCCATCAACTCATATATTCTACATCTTTATCCTCTTTTCAGAGGGGGCCATTGTTAATAGTTTGTGTGTGGCTTTAAGGACATTTTCCCAAATAGGTATACCTGTATCTACACAACTTTTAAGTTATTATTTAAGGCATTTGAATGTGTATAAAAATTTTAATCTTGGAATAGAGCTTCTGCAGTGTAAGGGTGCAGATCTGTTTTGATAAAGCAATAAGTATACGAAAACCAATTTAAAGTCTATCTCTATACCATGTCTTGGTTACAGAGGTTTGGAAGTAAGATTTACAGTGTTATTAGACTCTCTTCCATATAATCACACATAAGTCATCCCTTCAACTCTCTCAAGGTCTTTGTTGGTACCCAGGAGCTATATAAATATAGGAGATTCAAGTTAACATTGAACTTTGGCCAAAGACTTTACTTTGTCTTCATTAGGGAGTGTTAGAACACTAATGGGCTAACAAATTTTGATTTCTTTTCTTCATTTTCATTGTTATCATTTTTTAAAAAATATACTTTTGGTGAGCTAACAGGATTTAATGAAGACTATTTCCGATCTCTTCTTGTTCAATAAATACCATTATATAACAAGCAGAAGGTCAATAGGGACAAAGATAAATAATCTTTGTCTGCCTTGAACAATATCCATTAAAAGAAATTAACAACATAACAAGTGATATTTTCAGTTAGGGGAAAAATACTAAAGTATAAAATAAGTGTGCACAATTTTTTGAGTATGAATATTCTTAAAAGAAAGAGAAATAACATTTTAAAATTAATTAAATAATCTTTCTCTGCCTTGAACAATATCCATTAAAAGAAATTAACAATATAACAAGTGATATTTTCAGTTAGGGGAAAAATATTAAAGTATAAAACAAGTGTGCAAGATTTTTTGAGTTTGAATATTCTTAAAGGAAAAAGAAATAACATTTTAAAATTAATTTTCCTACTTGGAAGCTACAGAACACACCTGTAGTCCCAGTGACTCAGGAGGCTGAGACATAAGGATTGTGGGTTTGGGGCCAGAGGCAGTCTGCACAATATAGTGAGACCCTGACTTAAAATAAAAATAAAGTAAAAAAGAGCCTGGGGGTACTGCTCAGTGGTAGAGCACTTACCTGGAATGTGCAAGGCCCTGCCTTCAACCCCCAGTATTGCAAAAACAATATTAATAATAATTTCCCACTTGTTGGATGGAGTCAGGGATAGGATATATTAATGTATGTTTATAGCATTTAGCTTTGTTCAGGTATAGGTTGTTACTATGGTGCTTTTATTTCTAGACTTCTCATACAAAGAGAAAATGATAAAGGCATGGAAAAGAAAACCTGGGAGGAAAGTTGAAAGGAATTGAGCTTTTTTTGTTCTGGAGAAAAACATCTTGGAGGGCAAAGTAATAACGTTCTTCACACAAGTGGAGACTTTGCTAGAGACAGGGCAGCAGCTCTCAAGGGTGGGGTTTCCTTTTGCTCAGTCCCTGCTGGCCTGGAGGGCATGTAAAGGAAGTTGTTGTTGTTGTTAGGTGCCATCAAGTCAGTTTTATAATTAAGCAAGGTCAAGGGATACACTTTGAAACTCTTGCTTGAAGACCAACAATGGAAATTCTCCACTGTCAGCACTGATAACAGAATAAGAAGAAACACAATTTCATCTCAAAATGAAGAATTCTGGTTACAGACCATGGTTTTAAAATTTATCTGAGTGTGAGAGAATTTGTTCAAAGGCATGAAAAACTGAATGACTGCATCCAGTTGTTTAGCTTGGCAGTAAAAATGGCTCCTTTTCTCAAAGTCTTACCATGCAAATCACTTGATAGGTTTTTCCTTTTGTGTGTGTGTGTGTGTGTGTGTGTGTGGTACGAGTCAGGGCTGAACTCAGGGCCTGCAATATACTTTTCAAGTGCTCTAGTTCTGAGCTTCCCCACAAGTCCCTTTACTTTTTTGTCTGAGACAGGGTCTCACTGAGTTACACAGGCTGCCTCGGGTTTCAATCTTGCCATCCTTCTGCTTCTGCCTCCTGAGTCACTGGGATTACAGGAATGTACCATCACACCCAGTGCCCCAATCACTTGATACTAATATTCTCTTAAATAACCCCAATTGCAGAATTGTTGTTGTTGTTGTTGTTAGGTGCCGTCGAGTGGGTATCCGACTCATAGCGACCCTCACAGGGTTTTCAATGGCTGACTGTTTCGGGATTGCCTTGGGAGTGGATTGCCAGGCCCTTCTCCCATTTTTGCGGTGCTGGGAATTGAACTTGGGACCTCAGAGACTGCAGCGCAGTGCTCTACCAACTGAGCTAAATTGGGATAATTGCAGAATTAATGGTTGCTTATTAGAAGAAATGGGTAGAGTTGTCTGAGTACTAATATCTACTGAGAGTCTTCTTGGTGTCTGTTCCATTCTGACTCACTTAAATAAGTCCCATTCTGATATAGTTTCCCAGTTGACCAGAGATCCCCAATACATAACTTCATCTGGAGGTCCTGGCGTTATATACCTGGACTAAAGGCAAAAGGTGCCTTCCTCAAAGTCCACTGAAACGATTAGTTGAGTCAATTCAATGGCCTCTTGGGGCTCTCTCATTGACACAAGAATGAAGACATCATGTGCCAAGAAGAGTATAGTACATATGCTTATTCCAATTTTACAGATTGGAAAAGAGATCTACAAAGTGGTCAACTTCAGATTCACTACACAATTTTTTTCAGGTGGCTTAAAATAAATGGTGCTCACTGTAAATCACAGAAAGACATTGGAGTGAATTGCAGTACATATTTCATTTCCTCATTTAGTAGCCCTGAGAACTTGTTCCACAATTTCTTATCACTATCACTGTTCCATAGTTATCATAATATTTATCATACTTAAAATAGCCAGTTAGTCCTTAGCCTATGCAGTCAACAACATAGGATTGGAAAGTTACGATGTTCTCCTATCCCATCTTATATTTTAGTTGGTAGAGTGCTGCTCTCTGCTCTCTGAGGACCTGGGTTCCATACCCAGTACCACAAATATCAGAGAAGGCATGGCAGCCCACTCCTGAAACAATCAGCTATTGAAAACCCTATGAACAGCAAAGAAGCACTGACATAGTGCTGGGCTTGGGACAGTGTCTGGGAGTGTTCCATTCTGTTGTACATAGGGTCACTGAGTTGGACCTGACTCAACAGCACCTAACAACAACAACAATAGCAACAACAATAACAACAACATGTTTTAAAATCAAAAATAAAATTTTGAACACCCTGGAAACAAGCACACCTCTATTTGTGAAGGTTTTTTTTAGACCAGCTGCATTATTGGTTAATTTTTTAATGCGACATCAACAGCCTATTTTCTAAAAACAATATGTTATCTATAATCAGCTCTTTCGATTGACAAATATCACAAAGTTCTACACTTTTGTCCTGTTGGAACAGATGGCAACCAAACTGTCAACAGTATTTTTTTAAGGCACAAAAAAGGAAGTAGAAAGAAGAATAAAGAATATTTTTTGTCTTTAGATGTCTTAATTATATTTCCAAAGTGATTCTTCTAATGTTGGAAAAGATAATACTGTATCATTCCTAGAAATAGACACTATTTGGCAGAGTTGAAGTTGAACTTGATAACCATTTGAAGAGTCTAATTTAACTAATTAGTGATTTTTGCAGCTGCCTACTTTTCCCTTCATATGTCAAATACTAACTTCACAACTTTATTTTTTCTTCCACAGAGGAATAAGCTGAGCCATAAATTCTTAAAATAAGATTTCTCATGATTTTCCCTAGCAATTAAGATCTGGGCAAATATTCTACTGCTCTATTTGTCTTTACTTATCTCATAGCTGGATTTTGATTTTCAAGTGATTCCTAATGGGTGTATGTACCCTACAATTTGAGAACCATCATGGCTCTTCCAAGTCAGTGGTTTTCAAACTGAGTTCCTCCAACACCTAAAATTCAATGGGAAGATCCTAGGACTGTATCAGGAGACAAAGACCAGGGAAGGGAAGCTCTAGAGTGTTTCATGACAATGAGAACACCTCTTTCCTTGTCGTATACATTTTGATAAAACTCATATCTAACATGTGCAAATTAAATTTCTGTGTCCTGTTTAATACTTTACCCTTGTTAACTTCTCTTTGATATGCACTATGTAATATGTAATAGCTTTCATTTGATGAAGAAAAAAGAACATTATTTAGTGGGTTTTTTTTCTCTTTTTGCACATTTGGAAATAAGCTTACACTGGCCTTTTCCTTCTAGAAATTTCAGTAACTTTTTTTTTCTAATTTGAGCATTCACTAGGAATTTTGCATTTTATTATACTGGCTTTATCAAAAATGCATTTCCTCAGCCTCTACACCCCAACTCATTATATCCTGTTACTTTGGCCCTTTTGAAACATGGCTTGTGCATACTGTTTTTTTTTTTTTTCTGGGGGACAAATACTAGGATGTGGGGACAATTACTAGTTTTCCAGAGTAAATAAGAAAAGGGAGGTAATGCCTTTACAGTTAGGAAATAGAGAAAGAAGTAATATTATTATTTTGGAGCTGATGTGTTATTGGAAGGAGGAATGAAAATGAAGACTTACTGCAGCAGAGTTTACCCCAAAACTCAGAAGAAAATTGTCTGATTGCTTTTTAGCAACCACATCCTAGTATTTGTCCCCCAGAAAAAAAAACAGTATGCAAAAGCCATGTTTCAAAAGGGCCAAAGTAACAGGATATAATGAGTTGGGGTGTAGAGGCTGAGGAAATGCATTTTTGATAAAGCCAGTATAATAAAATGCAAAATTCCTAGTGAATGCTCAAATTAGAAAAAAAATGTTACTGAAATTTCTAGAAGGAAAAGGCCAATGTAAGCTTAAAATAGTGAGGGAGTGTTTTGCAGTTGATCTTGAAGGAGGGGCTGGATAAATGTGGACAAAGAATATTAATGGAAAATTCAGGGAGAGAAAAAGGCACCATCTCTCCTTGTCATTCTAGAAACTTCTTTGATGTGTGGATATCTGCTAGATAGTAGACTCATTCTAGTGGTAATCAGCAGTGAGTTGTACCCTTCCCAGAAAGGCTATGACCCAGACCTTCCAGATTGCAGATTTCCTAGAACCAATATGGTGCTTATTTATCCTGCTCCCACTAGTCCCTAAACTTCATTCTGGGATTTATACACTTGATGACTTGCACCAGACCAATTTAATGGGCAAGAAAACTCCCTTCAAGATTATTGCAATGGCCAGGCACTGTGGTGCTCCCTGTAAGGCCAGTGACTCTGGAGGGTGAAGCAGGAGAATTGTAAGTTCAAGGGCAGAGGCAGCCTGTTGCCACTAGGTTAAACCCTGTTTCAAAATAGAAAATGAAAAAGTGGCTGGTATTGCAGCTCAATGGTAGAACACTTGCTTAGTATGTGCAAGGCCTTGGGTTCAAACCTACACACAAACACCCCAATATAGGAAAGAAAAAAGATTATTGCAATAAGAGAGAGACTGAATTCAATATCCTCTGACAGAAAAGGTGAGAGAGTTTTAAGCACTTAGGTGAGCTAATGCAAGACTATTTGAGGACACTACGTGTGAGGCTAGTCAATGTGATTAAGCCATTTGTGTTTACTAATATGCACTAATATGTAAGTTGATTTCTGCACATTTCCACAGTGACTGTGAGATGAGGACCCCTACCTTTACAAAGAGATGCCACCCAGGTCCTTTAGTAAATTATTCCTGGATTACAAAACTGGCAGCAGAATAAGAGACCATTTATATCTCAGTGAGACAGAGAAAAAGTTTGCAATTACTAGTTTTCCAGAGTAAATAAGAAAAGGGAGGTAATGCCTTTACAGTTAGGAAGAAACCTATTTAAAGTTTAAACAAACAGAGGAATATTAAAGTCACTGTGATCACCCTCAAGAAGGAAATACTCAAGGAAAGTGCTTTCTTCCCTGACCTACAGCATCACAAACTTGTTTTCGATATGTAAAAATTACCTGTACATGTTTGTTTTTAGAAGCAGACTAACATTTTTATCCCTGGCCACTCCCACAGTATTAAATATGTTGTTGTTGTTAGGTGCCATCTAGTTGGTATCTGACTCATAGCTTCCCTACATACAACAGGCGAAACACTATTGTCAGTGCTTCTCTGCTGTGCATAGGGTTTTCAATGGCAGATTGATTTTTGGGAGTGGGTTGCCAGGTCCTTCTCCCAAGCCTACAGTATCTGGTGTTCCCAGGCGGTCTCCCATCCAAGTACTAACCAGGCTGGACCCTGCTTAGCTTCTGAGATCTGACAGGATCTGATGCCACAGGGCTATGGATGCAGGCATGGTATTAAATAGTGAATGTATACTTCCCAAAAGTATATTGGAAGATTATGGGCATCTTGATAACATTAAGTTATTAGGACATTGGGAAGTGACTTATTTGCTCTTGATCACTGAGATGCAGAGCATCAGTCAAAGAAATGACAAAAGAAACCAAGAACTTCATCATGACTCAGCTATTCTCAATCAGACAGCTATTCTCAGTTGAAACTACTGAGGTTGAAGTTAAGGAAGCTCAGTTAGAACCAGAATTGGCTGTCAGTATTCAAACAGTAGTAGTTCCTGTGGAGTTTTATTCATCAAACATAAATGTGCAATTTTGTCACCAGCAGGAGGAGCCATAACTTGATGTTGCCAACTACAACAGCCTAAGGAGGTCCTTGTAGAAACTCTGCTCAGGTAGAGGCAGTATAGAAAGACAGGGAAATTTGAAAGACATGGAAAGGGAAAGAGCTTTCACTCCAGGATCTAGTTTCAATCTCACTAACTGAAAATCAGCCTAGAGCAGTAGCCCTGTGGCATCCGATCCCATCAGATCTCGGAAGCTAAGCAGGGTCAGACCTGGTTAGTACCAGGATGGGAGACCGCCTGGGAACACCAGAAGCTGTAGGCTTGGGAGAAGGACCTGGAAAACCCCTCCCAAAAATAAATCTGCTATTGAAAACCCTATGAGCAGCAGAGAAGCACTGACAATAGTGTTTCCCCTGTTGTACAGAGGGTCGCTATGAGTCGGATACTGACTCAATGGCACCTAACAACAACAACAACTGAAAATCAAGACCTCTGGCACAACTACCAAGAAGACTGCTGTGAGGACAGCCTGCATAGAGATGGTATTTTTGAGAGATATTTTAAATAATGAAAATGTTCAAATAGTAATAAGCCATGCTTGGAGTCAAAATGTATATAACCTTTGAGTTTGACCTTGCTTTCCCCTCTGTAATTCTGTGCTTCTTTGAGACATGCCCAGGCCACTCCCTCAGGACTCTTTTCTTAAGACTATAATCTCATTTTACTAAAGAGAAGTTCCTCCAGTAGAAAAACCTAAACAATGGAACGTCCTCTTTTCAACTTACTGGCACCTCTCTAGTCCATGACAGAGGCTTTCTAGGTGGAGCTTGAGGCTCACATCACACTAGGCTCCCTGATCTGGGCACTCAGGACTGACATCACACAGGGTATGTCCTAGGCTAAATAACACTGGAGGGAACATATGCTCTGGCCCCTTTTTTGCTGCTTCTTCATCACTCTCTTGTTAAGTCCCAGTTGGTGCCTTGGATGCCCATCTCTCTCTCTTCCTGAAAGCCCACATGTATTCTAAAGTATGTCCTTAATAACGTCTATAATTTTGCTGTGCCCTCTCTGACTCATCCTAAAATTCTTCTCTGTGAGGAAGGCAAGAGCCCAGCTTAACCTGAGTGGAGATCCCAACTAGGGGAACTCTTCAGGCTAGGTGGTCATGTTAAGAAGTACCGTTGATATACTGCCAGTGAAAAGGTGAAGCCAGGCTTTTGACTTATACCACAGAAAAGAATTTCAAGATGAGTCAATATGAAACAAAGTGGGAGAATAATAATTAATGAAGTGGTTTATTAAGTGTGGGATTTATTAAGAAAAAGATTATGCACACTTAAATTTAGAAAGGCATTAATAGAGAGAGTGAGGTGCTTAAGAAAAGGACAGTTGTACATACCCAAGTGTGGGTAGGAGCTTCTCAAGAGAGAGTTTCATCCTTGGGATTTTGGGTAGTTCATTTCATGGGAGACCTTTAGTGGAGGGGAAGATTATTCCTGAGTTCAAGTGGGGAATTCCAAGAATGGGTTGATTTGCCCAGAATAGGGTTTATTCCCCTTTTCTGTCCTTAAATGGCGTTTGTTTGATGTGTCTTTGTATAAGATGCATGATGACAGCAGGCAGTTCTGCAAGGATAAGTATATGGAGATGTCATCATAATGAAGCAAAGGACAGTTAGCAATCCTCTTGGTGGGCCATATTGGTCCTGGCTGGTGTGAGATTGTCGTGTTGTAATACAGCTCTGTAATTGCATCAGCCTCTAGCAATCTTGAACTTTACCTCTTTTTTTTTTTTTTTTCTCTCTAAGCTTATTTGGTGGTGGTGGTTGTTAGGTTACATTGAGTCGGTACCCAACTCATAGTGACTCTATGTACAATAGGTGAAACACTATTGTCAGTACTTCTCTGCTATTCATAGGGTTTTCAATGACAGATTGATTTTTGGGAGGGGGTTGCTGGGTCCTTCTCCCAAGCCTACAGTATCTGATGTTCCCAGGTGGTCTCCCATTCAATTACTAACCAGGCCCGACCCTGCTTAGCTTCTGAAATCTGATGGGATAGGACATGACAGGGCTATGGCTTGACTTCCCAAAAATATCTCAGGGCACACACACACAAATGTTAGAAACATTATCTATAATCTTTCCTAGAAAGATTATAGAAAAAATAGATATGCAAAGTCCATTTAACAGCAAACTGAGTTTTGTGGAGTAAACTACAATGCTGATATTTATCAATTCAGAGAGTCTGATTTATCCACTTGGCATAATGGAGGATGGAGTGGGTATGAGGCTGCAGTTAGTAGTGGATGAGTGTGGAATGAGGTGTAGGCAGGTGAGTAGGTCAGGATGCAGGCTTTTAAAAATAGTTTAGACAGTTCTTGAATTGTATTTCATTGCATTTAAAATTATTTTAAATTAATAAACATATATATGTATGTATGGTGTGTACATATACCATACACACACACACACAGACACACACACACACACGTTTGGAATGGCTAAACTCAGCTAATTAACATATGCATTACCTCACTTTTTGTGATGAGAACATTCAAAATCTATTTTTTAGCAATTTTCAAGTATATGTATAATATAATATTACTATCATGACTATGATGTATAACTCATATTTTGAATTATTCCTCCTGTCTAGATGAAATTTTGTATCCTTTGATCAACATTTGTCCCACTGGTCCCGACCCTTAGCCTCTGGTAAGCACCATTTTACTCTCTTCTTCTACTAGTTTGACTTTACATGATTTTACATGTCTGTGAGATCATTGCATGGATTAAAAAATTGAATAAAATATTTAAGGCTTAAACCAAATGAATTATTAAATTTGGTTATGGTTGAACTTTAATTTTCCAATTACTGAATCTGTTCAAAATGGATTTTCAGATGAAATTGGACTCATAAAATTTGGTGATATGAAATTCAAATTAACAACAAAAAATGAATTCTGTTTCCCCAAATGTATTTTTCCTTGACATCTCTTTTACTTCTTACTTTATTAAAATTACCATCTTAAGTGAGAACATTGAGTACCCTGTTCAATAGTAGATATAGTTGTCTTCTGTGCTAAAGGTAGAATTAAATTTTTGGTTCCTGCATGGTAGAGGCCTTAAACCCACAATTTCCCCACATTATGATGGCTTAAAGGATCTCAGGTCTTCCAGGGGCTATCAGTGTTCCTTTTGGAGGGGCTGTGACTCAACAAAACTCAACAAAAACTCAGTGATCAAACTCGTATATTAAAGACCAGAAAATATAAGAAAACATACACATATGACCTGATAAGTTTTTCTTTCTATTGAGATTTACCATACATAAGTTTCCACTAACATATTTCCAAAAACATGTGGGTTCAGTCTTTACTGTGATTGTACAATCGTTGTAATTACAGAACATTTGTACTATCTTACTTTGATACTTAATCTGTGTGAACCTAGGGAGTATAGTAACAAAATGATTTTTCAGGTTCAAAGTTATATGGTATTTTCAGAGGGAGTATCAAAAATATATAAACTCAGTTCACAAAGACATAAGTAACCATGCGATTGAAATGGGTCAGTGCACCAAGGATGGGTGAGTTATTTCACTTACCAGGGATATTTGATGATTACATTTTTAGAGGTGTCATTCGAACCTGGGAGTTGACCTTTATGATAAAGAATAGTTTTTCTCCTATTAAACAGTAGGGGGGATTTCAAAATAATTTGTTAAACACTTGCAATAAAAACTATAGCATCTAAGTACATTAAAATATCATCTATTGAAAGCAACATAAAATTTTAAATAAATAATATTTTCTCTAATTTCTATGATATCTTATTCTAGGCATTCTCTGACTCTGTTCTGATTTGAAGAACAAAACGAGTTTGATTTGGACAATTAGAGATTAAGTTAAACATGTGAGTCAGAAGATGGAAAAGGAAAGGGTAAATAAAGGAAATACCCTATCTCACATTTGTGTAAGGCTGAATATCTTTTGAATTGCTATTAAATACTTTTGAATGGGAATTGGAATATTTTCCATCTCCTCAAAACTGGAGATATTAGCAAATATAATGATGCCATCAAAACAAAGTGAATGGGTTTTCCTTTTTCTAGCTACCACTCTATCTTCCATTTAGTGTCTCCTTTCATAATCATTGTCTATAGCCATACCATCCTGGCATCAGATCCTGTCTGATCTTGGGTGCTAAGCAAGGTCAGGCCTGGTTAGTCCTTGGATGGGAGACCTCCTGGGAATACCAGGTGCTATAGGCCAGGGAGAAGGACCTGGAAGCCCACTCCTAAAACAATCAGCCATTGAAAACCCTATGAATAGCCAGAGGTTGTGCCAGACATGGCATAATATCAGGTAGTGTTTTGTCTGTTGTACATAGGGTCACTATGAATTGGACCTGACTTCAAGACACCAAACAACCACAACCTTTCATAATAATATAGGTAATTTTCTTCCCTACATTTTGGCTTCCTTAGTCCTGTGTAGTTCTCTTTCCATCTCTTCCAACTATTGCTTGTTTCGTCTCTAAAAAAACTTGTCTGTTCCTGCGAGATGGACATGGAAGGAGAGTGGAGAGGAGACCTGGAAGGCTTTGCTTGGGTTCCTATCATATACGTGATTTCTATGTGCCATCTTTCACAAATGTGCTTCAGAGCTTTATCAGGAACTGAAATTGCTTTTGATAGTACAAGACAGACTGAAATGTGAGTTTCAGATTGCAAAACTCCATTTCTGGCCTTACTGCTCTTCAGCCAAATCTACTGAGTATGAGGGCATTTAATTTTATTTTTGTATGTAGAGAGATGAGGCAGTTTTTTTCTTTAAATGGGTAAAATATGTACATATGTGCACCCCCCAACACACACACATACACACACTGTATAGTCCCTAAGAAAAGTAGGACATCAAATGTCATGGCCCTGAAATATTTCTTTCTATTCCATAGGCTCATGCCAAATAAAAAACTATAATAAAGGTAGGTCAAGACTGCAATATCTTAGCCAATGCTATCTGAAAGAACATTGACTTCCCCAATATATACAGGGGGCTGGGGAATCTAGTATTGTCTTAAAGAGAAACTGCTTTCCTGCATGTATTCTATGTCAGCTGTTCCTTGGACTTCTGGTAATACAAGGGACAGTAAGCTGATGATGTCACTGCTTATGTAGTCTAATCTATAAAATCCCTCTCCCTGCTAAAAGCAGGGGAAAGCAGCACTGTGGAGAGGGTAAGTGCCACAGGTTCAGCCACTGCCACTGGACCTTCAGCCTTCTGAGCAGTGCTGTTGGACCCATGTATGGTCCTCACAGACCTACCCTATTAGTAAGTATATCCTCTCAGTTAGTTTCCTAGTTAGTAAATGTCAATAAATCTAGTATCTTACACAGTCCTCCATATGTTTTCTTCTGTCTCTTGGTACTCTATTCCACTGCCCTATGCAGCTGGGCTATGATCACTACATACACATACCGCTTACATGTCCTTGGAGGATATCTGAGCCACAGAGTACAACTGCAATATTGCATTATAAATCTCTAGTCCCACTGGGAGCACCATTGCTGTAGTTTGCAGGTTTAATGTCCCCAAAGGTCCATGTGTGCTAAAGGATTAGCCCTAGGGTGGCACAATTGGAAAGTGGTGGAGCCTTTAGGAAGAGGGCCCTTGTGAGAGGTCCTTAGGTCATTAGGGGCACCCCCTTGCAGGGGATTGTGGAAGCCCAACCTCTCAGTCTCTCTCAGTTTTCCTGGCTCAGAATTGTAAGTGGATGGCTCTGCCATGGGGTCCTATCATGTGCTATCATCACGAGATGCTGAAAGCAAAAGGGGCCATCTGATTTTGAACTGGAACCTCTAGAATTATGAACTAAACAAAACATTTCTGTTTGTGTAACAAATGACAATAGGAGCACATTTTGTTTTCATTTTTATTTTATTTATTTTTTAATTTTTTTGCGGTGCTGAGGGTTGAACTCAGGGCCTTGTGCTTTTGTGCTCTGCAAGTGCTGGACCACTGAGCTGTACCTCCAGCCCAGTTTTTTACTTTTTTGAGAGAGGGTCTCCCTAAATTACACAGACTGCCTCTGGTCTTGAACTTGTGATCCTCCTGCCTCTGCCTCCCTAGCCGCTGGGATTACAGGCTTGCACCACCATGCCAGCTGCACATTTTATTTTTAATGTCTAATATGTAGATGGTTGGGATTTAGCTCAGTTGGTAGAGTGCCGCTCTGTAGTCTCTGAGGTCCTGGGTTTGATTCCCAGCACCACAAAGATGGGCGAAAGAGGTGGCAATCCACTCCAAGGCAATCCTGAAAACAATCAGCCATTGAAAACCCTATGAGGGTTGCTATGAGTTGGGCAAGACTTGATGGCACCTAACAACAACAACAACAATATGTAGATGAGAAAACTGAGACTTATCCAGAGTAACAATCATAATTAATAAATGATATGGCAGAGTTTAGCTTAGTTGGTAGAGTGCTGCTCTGCATGATCTGAGGCCTGGGTTCGAGGCAAAGCACCACAGAAATGGGAGAAGGACATGGAAGCCTACTCCCCAAATAGTCAACCATCAAAAATTCTATGAATAGCACAGAAGCACTGAGAAGGTGCCTAACATGTCACAGTGTTGGGGAGTGTTTCCTTCTGTTATACATAGGGTTGCTATGAGTTGGACCCCATTCAAGGGCACCTAACAACAACAACAACAACAACAACAACAACAACAATAGAGACAACAAGCTTTAGTAGCAATAGGATAGTCAGTATTTGTGATTATAATTTTTAAAGGCTTTCTTGGAGGCAAACTTTAAATATCTTAACCTGGGCCCCAGTCTTTCCCAAATTCTGTCAGCCAATCTGTTCATGCTAAATGCCCAGAACTGAGTATAATTCCTCAGCGTAAGGGGACTGACCAGATGCCAGGATTTTTTTCTTTTACTTTCTTTTTAAAAATATTTTTACCTTCTGTAGAGAATGTAAAGTAGTTAATAGGAGTGATGATAAGAAAAATGATTTTGAGTTTTCTCCAATCTACCCTCATCACAACCACTCTTTCTATCCTATCATTAGATTTATTAGATTCAGAAAATATCCTCTGTCACCCAGGCAGTAGGCTAAAAATGGTCACATATTTCAAATTTGTCTTAAGTTATGTTTCCCATGCCTGTCTAGAACAACCTCAATGATAAAATAAGACTTTGACCAGCATGTTGGGTAATTAGAGATAGCACTTTGGAATGATTTTGTCCTTCATAGACTTTCTGTGATTTCAATTTCTCACAGATCTCTCTTTACCTGAGTGGCTGCACGGCCATCCTGCTCTTTAATTCCCCAAATCCCCTCTGAAGATGCTGAGCCATCTGCTCAAGAAGAAGCGTGAATAATAAAAGACAAACATCTCTGGTATAACTTTAGTGCCCCTTTGTGCCACTGTCCATCCTTTGTTTGGGGTCCTAATTCCGTCAATGGCTATAAAAAGAAAAGAGCAGACAGATAAATTCTCCTCTCCTTGCTCATCCTCTAATGCTTAAAGTGATAATAAAATGGACATTTATTCTCAACAACAGCTCAATTGAAGTGTTATGATGTTTTTGGTGACTTCCGAAGGGTAATGGAAAACGAGTGCCACCTGTTTATGATGTGGCATCAGGGAGATGGCACTTCTTAGATGAATCCCACTTAAAACGTCACATCATTTATTTGGTGAAGGGTTGATCCCTGGGAGGGCAGCTGTTTCCTAAGCATATGAAGCAAACAGTCCATGGCACACACAATTCATTTGTTTCATCTGTCTCTACAGTTAATGCATGCCAGCTCAGTTTGTTTGGCCCAGGGATTAGTGTAGATTATGAAGAAGGCTTGAATGAGGGTTTGGTCACATTATGGGTAAGCTAATTGTGTTAAGTGGAGAAGCCCTTTGACACCTGCCCTTTTCCTTTTTGCCAGTAGATTTTTTTTATTTGTAGATTTCTTTTACTGCTTTAGCTTATTTCAACCCCAGGTCTTTGTTGAGGATTGGGAGAGGGGTTGTAATACCATTAATTGATACTCTCTACATGCTAAACACTGTGCTAGGCTAGTAAGTATATATTAACTTGTTCATTATTTGAATACTTACAAACATCATATTACTGGTCCCATTATATTAATATTTTACTTACTGGAGCATTTGCCTAGTATGTGTAAGGCCATGGGTTCAAACCCCAGTACTGAAAAATAATAAATAGACAAATCATATATACTTATATACATTTACACACTGTAATATTATATTCTCCAAGGTTTTTGCATCAGTTGCTCAGTGTCTCATTTTTCCCATCCCAAGTCCTATATTCTATTTTGAGTATAAATATCTAGATAGAAGATGACCAGAGCTTATGTTCAGTCTTCCATGGACCATAGATTCTTCTTGCTGGAATTGAGAGAAAATGTGGTTTTAAAGAATGTTTTTCATACCCAATAATTGAGAAAAAATTGTTATGTATAAGCTATGTGCCAGCTTAGCTCAGCTACGTGCTGAGCAAGACACTGGGGTATAATGGTAACCAGATCTGGAGCATATATCTTCTACTTTGTCCTCTGCGATGTCATAGGTGGCCCCTTTAAAAGTTTGAAAGTTGTGTTGAACTGATGCATACACTGAACTAGGGCAAAAATACTCAAAGAAATTATTAAATGTTACCATTTATTTCAAAGTGTAGAAGACCTTTTACTATTCTGGGTAAAGCACTAATTGGAAAAACTCCCATAATTGGGCCAAAGCAATATCATGATGAATTACATTGCTTATTCCCCTATTCTATACAAAAGCTGTAATGCCTAGGTCCTTGGGGGTTTAAACTTACTAATGTGATATGGATTCAATTTTCTCTATGAATATCACCAAGGTCTGAATTTAAACTCGATATTTTAGTCAGCAATCTACAGTTAGACACCAGAGGACAATCTACAGTAATTCAGAATCAAAGAGGAGTAAATGATTTAAATAATACATGAATTTCTGCCAATATAAACCAGTAGTGATTATCACCCTTAGCTCCCTTAATATTTAACCTACCCAGTTATGTTCACTGGCACTTTAATGAACAGAATAAACTAACAACAACAACAACAACATGAAAAAATTATTATGTATAGAATGTGGCTATAAATAATTATACTTGTTCATTATAAGATAGGGAAATTTTGGTTTCAGTTTGTATTTTTTTTTCAAGAGAGAATGTATTAAATGAACTTTAGTAATAAGGTATTTATCTCACACATCAAGAAGGACAGAATTTCAGTTTTCTAAAATAATGACTTGCCTGCAGTGGTACCATTGTAGCATCTGATCCTTTCAGATCTCAGAAGCTAACCAGAGTCAGGCCTGGGTAATACTTGGGAGACTACCTGGGAACACTAGGTGCTGTAGGCTTGGGAGATGGACCAGGCAACCCAGTCCCCCAAAATAATCAGGTGTCAAAAACCCTATGGATAACAGCGAAACACTAACAATACTGTTTTGCTTGTTGTATGTAGGGTTGCTATGAGTAGGACACTGACTCAATGGCACCTAACAACAGCAAAATAATAATAACTTGTCTCTTGAGGTTTGAGACAATGTGCAATTGAGGAATTTTATGGTCGTGATATTATTCTCTGTGTTATTGGAGTGGTGGATACAAGATGCTATGAATTTGTCAAAATATAGAAAATTACAGCGTAAAAGAGTGCTAATGCTCGCAAATTAAAAAATATTAGGAGACGAAGAGACCCTAAGATGAAACGCAGACTGTTATAAATGCATGGTATCACTTCACTGAAAAGGATTAGGAAACATGTTGCTGATCTCTGTAACTTTGGAAATAAGTATGACAGGAGACAAAAGAAACTGAACATAAGCCCTGTACTATAGTTGACAAAATGCTTCCCACCATGGGAATACAGGGTAAGAGCTCTGATAATGCACTATAGTACCTGTATTCTGGGACTGAATGGGTAGTTAAGTGGATTGAGAACCATGTTCCTCAATGGTGGTGTGAGAGATTACAGATAAGCAAAGGCTAAAGGCTAAAATGAACCTTATATTCATTCATTAGAGTTGGAGTCATTGTTATGAAAATAACTTATTGTGTATTATCAATTACATACAGAAATATTTCCAGATATGTGTGTGTGTACATATATATATGTGTGATGTTGTTGTTGTTGTTGTTAGGTGCCGTAGAGTCGAATCCGACTCATAGCAACCCTCACAAGTTTTTCAATGACTGTTTCGGGATTGCCTTGGGAGTGGGTTGCCACATCCTTCTCATATATATATATATATATATATATATATATATATACACACACATATATATATATGTATATATATATGTAAGTATGTATGTATACAGTCAAATATTTCCTAATTTTATTCACCGAGAAGCTCAAGAATTAATGACATACCAGGCATGGTGGTACATGCCTGGAAAATGAGCACTTGGGAGGCCAAGGCAAGAGAATTCCAAGATCTAGGCCAGCCTGGGCTACATAGTGAATTTGAGAACAGCTTACATTATGTAGCTAGACCCTGTTTCATAAAACCAAAAAACAAATAGATCCTTTTTCTCCACAGCCTTGCCAGTAGTTATTATTATTGTTTAAAAATAATTATTCTAACTGGAGTAAGATAATATCTAAATCTAATTTTGATTTCCACTTCCCTATGGCTAAAGATACTGAGGATGTTTTCATACATGAGTTAATCATTTGTGTTTCTTTTGGGAAATGTCTATTTAGACCATTTGCTAATTGGATTATTTGCTTTCTATTAAATTTGAGTTACTTATATACTTTTGATATTAACCCTCTATCAGATGAAATATTTTCTTCCATTATGGAGGTTGCCTTTTTAATCTATTGGTGATTTTCTTTGCTATGCAGAAGCTTTTTAGTTTGATGTAATTTCATTTGTCAAGTTTCGTTTTCATTTCCAGAGATTTCGTGGTCCAGTCCATAAAAATATTGCTGTACCAATGTCTTGAAGTGTTTCCTTATTGTTTTCTTCAATTAGTTTCAGAATTTTAGCTCTTATATTTAGGTCTCTGATCTATCTTGTGTTGTTTGTTTTTGGTGAAAAGGCAGGGATAAAGTTTAGGTATCCTGCATGTGGATATCCAGTTTTCTTAGTACCAGTTATTGAAAAAGCTGTCCTTTCTCCAATGTTTGTTTTGGGAACCTTTGTTGAGAATCCGTTGGCTATAAATGCATGGATTTCTTTCTGAGATCTCGATCCTGTCCCATTGGTTTATATGTCTCTTTTTATGCTAATGCCATGCTGTTTTGATATTATAGTTTGAATATGAAGTATTTCCAAAAAGACATGTGTGTTGAAATCTTGTTCTATGGCTAGGGGTGCTATTGAGAGGTGAATGGATGAATGAGGAAAATAACTTCAACAATGGACTAAACCACAGATGAGTTTACAGTTGAGTAAACTATTAGGAGATGGGGCTAAAATGAAGCAATTCACAGGCATTTTGCCTTTGAAGAGTATACCTTGTCCCTTGTCCTTTTCTCTTACTCTCTGCTTCCTGGTGTTTGTAATTTGAGCAGTTTTTTTCTGCCATTTCTGTCCACCATGATATTCTGTTTCACCACTGGCCCATAGCAAGGGAGCAAGACAACCATGGACTGAAATCCTCAAAACATGGGCCAAAATATACCACTATACCTTTAAGATGATTTTCTCAAGTATTTCACCATAGCTAAAAAAAAAGGGGGGGGGGAACTAACAGAAAAATAATACTGAGAAGTGGAGTCATTGCTGTGACTCCACCTGACCAGGTGGTGCCTGAGCCTTTGGAACTGGTTTGTGGGAGATATTTGCAAATATTTGGGGAAACAGGAAAAGCTTAGAATGTCTTAAGTGGAACTTAATGGGTGAGTATCATGTGAGCTCAGAAGAACAGAATGCTAACATAAATGTGGATAATAAATCTTGTGCACATCGGTTTTAAATAGAAATGAAGACCCTATTGGGAATTAGCATAGAAGTCATTTGTGTCATATCCTGGCAAAGAATTTGTCTGCATTTTGTCCATTACTTGAGATTTGTGAGACTGAGTTTAATGGTGAAAGACTAATTAATCTATATGTAATATGGTATCTTGGATAGTTCATAAAATAGTAAGTAGGACATCAGATAAAAACTAAGGAATCTTAATAAAGTATGGATAGTAATAATTAGGAATATTGGTCCACTGCTGTGACAAATGTGCAATAGCAATATTAACTATACAAGAAAATGAAAAGAAGTATATAGGACATTATTGCAATTTTTACGTATATCCAAGACCATCCTGAAATAAAAGCTCATTAATGAGATTTTTTTTAAGTTAACATTATGAGACACAAATGAATTAACCATGACAGTCATTACCCTTGTTTTCATATCTATGCTAACTTGAGTAGCATGCTATAAATCATAGGCTCTTATCAAAATCCTGACTTGATAATCATTGAGGAATACTAAACCTTGACATACCACCACAGTTGGGTGTAGTTCTCTGCCCTTGCTGTCAGTAACCGTAGCATTTTATATAAATTAATGCATGTTTCCCTATTTACCACTTATATTTTCAGATAAAGACTAGAAAGATATCATCTTATGGCACACTTGCCTGACCTCTTTTTTAAGCCCTTTTCCTATGCCTTGTGAAGTCATAGAACTCCTGACCCCCCACAAAGCTGTCATCAGTAATTGCCCCATCCTTCTCACCTGGTGTTTCTGTTTGTCATCACCCTAATGTAAGCCTTCAAAACCACCTCAGAGCAAGCCTAGAAAAACCTGAGCATATTTAATTATTTACAATTTTTGTCAACATTCCCTTAGAAAGTACTCCACATTATGAAGGCAGTGTTGAAGCTGATACATAATTTTGTAAATTCACATATTTTAATAAAATGACAACTTGTTCCAAGTATAAAAGCTATCCCATTTAAAGACATGCTCAGCTACAAAATTTTGCAGATCTTTGTTAAATACAGTTGAAAGGAAAACTTTGTATTTTTTCAGTATTGGGAAGTTGCATACAGGATCTTGTGCATGCTAGGAAAGTGCTCTACCACTGAGATGCACCTGTAGCCTGCCTTTTTATTGTTGATTTTACTTGTTAATGCACACCATCCTATTTCTATGGCAGTAACAATTCAATGGATTATTTTTTCTCAGAATTTAGACTCATGAATAAGCACTTAGGAACATCATAACGATATTTCAAACTTATCTCTTGCCAGCTGCTTACTTTTATGTTTAGTCTAACAGAAACTATAGTGTCATGAACATATCCTTATAGTGAGTCATTGTCCTATAAATAGGACACTGTGTGTTAATGAGTTATGACAAAGCCTCACTAAGTTTGGTAGGCTGCTTCTGACCTCAAGCTGCTGATCCTCCTGCCTTAACCTCCTAAAAATGCCTGGATTACAAGTATATGCCACAGCACCTGGCTGAAGAACTTCTCATATTTACTTGTCAAAAAATTTATAAAGTTGCTATTGCTTGGAAACATGAAGTTTGTTATGGAAAACTACAGAAGAGTCTTTCTGTTTACTGTTATGTGGACATTATAGTAGACTGGGGTTTTATGCTAAAAGTTCCCAAGTGAACAGTTTAAGAATTATTCATAGGTAAATATCCTGCTCTCTTTTATGAGTATTTAGTAATATTAAACTGAAATAATCTGCAGGGATGAAAAAAGATAGCAACAGCTTTTGGAGGTAGAGGGTCCCATGGCCCTGGTAAGAGGTTGCAGTTAACATTCCATAATCTGTCACTTTCTTGATGTGTTTCATAGAAAAACCCCTCATTTATGTTACTGTTAAGGGCCCTCTGATACTTGGGAATGGTGATACTTCAACTTCATAATATAACATTATTCAAATTTGCCTCATTAAAAAATTCTCAATGATCAAAATTCATAGCAATGAGGAGTATCAGGAAGTAATCCAAATAAATGCTTTTAAAAAGTGCCTTACCTTTCAATGTTGCATAGTAGTTTTTAAATTACCTTATATCCATAACTTGTCATAAAATTATTCAATATAGTAACACATCCTATAATTTGTACCTTATATATGAGTGAAGTAAAAAAAAATCAAATAGAACTTTGTTCCTTACTTTTTGTTGAGAAAACTTTCTTTAGCATTCTATCATGCCCAATCACTTCAACCTGGCCTCTGCAGAGTGATAAACATTTAGGCTGTTAAAGAACCCTGAAAAAACTGACAAGTGGATTCTCTATCAATTTACCAAAAAGCAAATATTATTTAAGATAATGATATTTTATTGCATTTTATTTTCCCTCAGTCTTTATAAATGGGCTCTCAAAGATGATGAAAATCCAATATTTAAATAAGTAGAAAATTCTATAACTCTCTGCCCTTACCCAAGAAAAAAAGGGACAGTTAAGAATGCTTACCCATTATTGGCAATATCTTTAGACAAAACTTGCAGGAATTGCTATCAATGAACAATCCTGGGATGAAGAATCCAAAAAAATTATACTATTAATGTTATTAGTATATTTCCTAGCTTCGTAAACATGTTTTGGGGGTATATAATTTCACAGCCAGAGAAGTAGCTTTAATATCTTCTTGGCAAAACCTCGTGAATAAATCACAAGTACATATGTTCAGTTCAATTTTGTTTTAGTATTTTGTTTTTACTACTGAAACTTAAGATATATAATCATTGAATTGCTTTCCTGGACCTCACTGCTTGAACAGGATATAAATAAAGTATAGCATGAAAACCCTTTCAATAAAGCTGGGCAAATCTTATTTGAATGTTCCTGGGTCATTTCACACTGCATAAAATAAGGACAGCAGCATCCTGTATCTTTTCAATAATCACTGACTCCATGATCCTAAAATTCCCTAGTGGCCAATTAAAAAATACAGCAAGCATTAACTCTGTATTTATTACATAACAAAGGGGTAATAACTATACCTCATAATTCTGTTTTGTTTTGTCACAATTTTTATATCTGAAATAGATATTTAGATAACTGAAACTCTGATTTTAAGCCTGAATGTTTAAAGTAAAAGTCTTTTTATATTCTTAAGATTTATTACTGATCTTTAATTTAATGTTAAATAAGTGTGTGACATTGACCAAATTACTTATTGGACACTTTATGTATGAAAGACGTATCTAAGATCCCTTTTAATTAAAAGATTTGGAATACAAGGCATTTACTATAAACACCAGTGTCATTTAACTTGGCAGAATACATAAGTAACCTGTAATAATTAGCAATAATATTTTATATCAAAATAATGTGTATTGAATTAGACAACACAATGATGAGTTATATTTTAAAGTTATAATTTAAGATTTTAAATAAATCATTTATTTTGAATGATCATTCATGACTAAAACCACACTCAATCTCCCAATGTAGGAGGTGCTTTAACTCTTACCTTTACGGTATTTTGGTGGGAAAACATTCAGGTATTCTGAATTACAGCAGCCCATGACACTCCACCCACGGTTCATAAATGTGAAGGCTATTGAAAGATTATATTACGATCTTACTAAGTTGACCTAGTAAGTAATGAAGTGAGTTTTTCTGGGCAAATTAGGGAGAGACACTCTGTTTCCTTAAACTCTAACATAAAGTGGCATCATGAGAATTAACAATAGCTTTATTGTCTTGACACCCTTCATGTTCATCATCATTGCTCATCTTCAGTACATTTTTTGAAAATATCTTTATTGTACATTAGGCTCTAAAATCTGAGGATCTAATTTATTTTAACCTACTGCTGTGCTAATATAATAAAAATACACCAACTTAATTTTCCCTTCTAAACTTCAGTGTTAATTATAAAACAAGAAAACCAAATTAAAAGCAAGCAAACCAAAAGCCTCAGGGCTCTGTTCTCTAGCCCATACATCTCACATGAAGCTCAGGTAAAGGAGAGAGCTGTCATCTCATGTAATCACAAGTCTGGAATGGATGAGATAGAGCATAATACTCTCCAGGGCAATGTTGGATTGGACATACTGTCACTGTGTAGTCTTGTTTCATGAGAAGGAATGCTTCCCTAGAGCAAAGCTAAGAGCAAAACTCCTACATAGCATCCTTCTTTTATTCTGAGTCTCTGTCACACTCCCCATACAGTAGTTCCCACTTATCCTCAGAAAATAATGTTCCAAGATCCTCAGTGGGTGCCTGAAACCACGGACAGTACAGGACTTCATATATTCTGTATCTTTCTCCTGTATGTACATATCCATGATACAGTTTAAATTATAAATTAGGCCCAGTAAGAGACTCACAAAATAACTAATAATAAAATAGAATAATTATAACAATATTCTATAACAAAAGTTATGTGACCGTGATTTCTCTCAGTGTTTTATTATATTGTACCCAGAAGCAAACCATCAAAATCCCTATGAGGGTTGTGATGAGTTGGACCCCGCTAGACAGAATGAAACAACCATGACCCCCACATTTTTATGTGCACTTGACCTCAGATAACTGAAACACTGGAAAATGAAAACATGGATCAGAGGGACTATTTTTATCTACTCTTTAAAACATTTTTTCTAAGTGTTATGCTCATACTTTCATTCATCATGTGCTACTATAACACACAATATAACCTATCCCTGCTATTTTAGAATTAGGATTAATTTCACCTATAAATTTCCATGGATATTTTTATTTCTGATCAGCTAATTTTTTCTAGACCAATAAGTTATAAAGTGAGATCTACTGGGCTCAAGTTCTGTATGGTGTAACTTGGGAGAAATGCTGAATTAATAACATGGAGTAGAATTTTTTTAACTGTGGAATTTCTTGTACTTTCTACTAGTCTACTCATATTTTTATTCAGAAAGAAAATACACAGAAGAGATTTTCCCCAAATCATTTGAAAAGCTAAACTGTTTCAAGTCATATATTTTTGGCCTTGTGTTTTATAGAATATACTAGAGAATTATACTTTACACTGGCGACTCTCAATCTTAGCTGCTTTTTAGAATTACATGGGTAATTTTAAAAGCACTTACCACTGTTTCCTATTCCCATAAATTATGATTTAGTTGGTCAGAAGAATGTCATGAGTTTCAGAATTTTTAAAAATCTCTGCAGATTATTCTGCTGGGCACCAAAGATTGAGAACTATAGCTCTAAATCTGTTTTCTCATTCTTTCCTTTTTTATTTTTTATTATTTTTAAATTTTTTAATGCTTGCCTTTATCTGCTCTATGTCTTCTGTCCCTAGACACACATCCCTTTTCTACCTATTTATTTCAGCAGAAAATTGCCTTATTTTTCAGCACCAGATATTGGGGAACTACATAGTTTTTTTTTTTTTTTTAATCAGGTAATTCCACAGAACCAAACTAGGAAGGCTTTTCTCATTGAGCATCTATTTCTTTTTTTTCTCACTTTAATTGACCTTCTTTTTCTGTCAGCATGGTAATTCTGTCCCATTGTATAAAAAACTCAATGTTTCTCACTTCCTTGCTCCATAAAACTTAAGTGAGGGTTGTGCTTCCTATTTCTTCATTTACTCATTCTTTTTAGTCATTGCCCTCTAATCCCCATTCCCATTTTTGTTTCCAGTTATTTTTCTTGTACAAACATAATCCTCCAGCTGAGTGTCTCTCCTCCTTCTATTTTGTTTTTATTATTTTAATGTATTTTCATCATCATCTTTTCCTTGACATCTTTTTTGAAAATGCTACTATTTTGTTTTTGCTTCTCCAACCTATTCCCATATTTTCTTGGCAATTTTACTAATTGAAAGTGTTCATTAGAAGGAAAACTCTTGAGTGCCAGGCTCTAAGACCTACACATGTAATCCAAGCATTCAGGAGGCTGAGGCAGGAAGATCATAAGTTCAAGGCCAGTGGCCACTTGTACAAGTTAGAGAGATGCTGTCTCAAAATGAAAAATAGAAATGGAGAAGGGGTTTCAAGGTACAGGTCAGTGGTGGAGTGCTTGCTTAGCAGGTACTGGGCCCTGGAATTAAATTTGCAGAACTGCAAAATAAATAAACAAACAAAAAACAAACAAACAATAAAGCATGCTCGTAGTCCATTAATCCTTGCATTTTAACATTGAAGTGCACCAAGACCTGTCTATGGCCTCCTTGTGTTTTCATTGGAATGTGATGTTACTCACTTCTCCACAAGAGTAGACTTCAGGAATAAACATTTTTAATTTCTCCTTCCATCTAACTTTTCTAGAGGGAAAGAAGAAATTTACTCTTATTTTTGAGCAGCTACCACTTGTACAAACTATTGCTTGTCACTTCATTAAGAAAGTATGTATGTCCATCTTTTCCTTCTTTAGGCTCCTTTTATTGCCAGCAATTATGTGCCTGAAGTAGAACTATGACTCTCTGTCACCACATCTAAATGTGGGAGCATATAAGAGGCACCCACTTTGATTGAAACTTTATTCTCCAATGTGACTTTACCAGATGGCCTTGTTCTTTCAGAGTAGGGGACTATCAGATAATTGCCTGATCACTCAGTCATATGAATCCAAGAACCCCTGATTTATATCCATTCATCCATTCCAGTACGAGTTCACTAGGTTTCTTCTTCATTGGTCTCAATCCCAAGCAAAGAAGACTTATTATTAGACCGATTCATATCTCCCTCTACCAATGCAATATATTAGCAAATTGGGACAAAATTCCTATGAAATAGCACAGACACTGGTGGTGGGCTTGACGAAACTGCTCCATAAAAAATCAGGTTAGGTTCAGCTGCTACTATTTGTTTTCAAGACCTTGACCAACCAAGTCATTGACTATACTGTTCATGCTTCTCATACCCTACACCCACTGATGTAACAATAGGCCTGGATGACCCAGATGCTGGATTGTCATGGCATTTGTTATTAATTTCCAGTAAATTTACCTCAAAGCAGGCAGATCTTTATCATAGAGGCTTCTGGCTAGAAGCTGAAAGAAATAAAAGATGTTTGCTTTTTTCTTCCTTTATTATGTTCTCACCAGGATACAGACAATTATCTCCAATCACACACACAGTCTAAATTTTATTCTATTTGTTTTACAAGATCTGATTATAGCTGTGCAATTTAGAGACCTAGACTATATCTTAATTATCCAAAAATAGCAAATCTCATTAATCAGCAGATAAAATGAATAGAAATCCTTATTATATGGTCTTGGATTGAAGTAAAGGACAAATTCAATGTAAGACTCTAATAACGAACTATAGAGAGGAAATTTAAAATTTTAAACCCAGATCTTCTATATGTCAAGTTTGTTGAGAGAAGAATGAGTGTTATCAGTTATAGTCCAAAATGATTGTCAGTCCAAATAGGAACATGGAAAAATGGAAGAAAAATGAAGCAGGACATGGGTTTGCCTGATTGAAGGAAGTGATTTCATCTTTAGAGAGATCAGGTCTTAATGACCAGGAAGTTCAGTTATCTTTCTACCCACTTACCTATTTTTCTGTCCTCTATGTACCCATCTATACAATGGGAAAAGGAGATCTACATTATAAATGAAACTAAGAATAGATAATTAAGCTCTTAAATCACTAAAGCTGGAAAAAGTAATTTAAAAAAATCTAACAAAACATAAAAGGCAGGATTTCAGTTACTAAATTAATTAATGTCTCCATAGGAATTAAGACCCCAAAATCCACAAACAACAGTACCCTTTTTTTACAGTGCTGGGGCATTGAACCTGGGGCCTCACACTTTACCACTGAGCTGCACCCCAGTCCTCTTTTATTATCTTTTAGGTGTTTGACACAAGGCCTTGCTGTATTGCACAGGCTGCCTCTGGCCTCAAACGAGTGATCCTCTAGCCTCAGCCTCTGGAGTAGCTGGGATTATAGGCATGTGTCATGGCACCTAGTAGGTGCCATGTATATATATATATATATATATATGCTTTTTAAAATAAGTCTACCTTCTGCATAGGAGAGAGAACATGCATCATTTATCTTTCTGAGTCTGGCTTATTTTGCCTAAAACAATGTTTTGCAAGTACTGAACCACTGAACTGCACCTCCAGCCCCCCCCCCTTTTTTTTTTTTTACTTTTTGAGACAGGGTCTCGCTAAATTACGCAGGCTGCCTCTGATCTGGAACTTGAGATCCTCCTACCTCCACCTCTGGAGCCACTGGGATTACAGGTGTGTGCCACCATGCCCAGCTCTTCTATACTTTCTATTTCATAATATAGGTTCTCAAAGTATTCCTCAATGATCCTTTCCATCTCATTGCTAAATATTGTGATGATCCCATTTTCATCTTTAATTTTATTAATTTGAATCTTCTCTCTTTCTTGTGGTTAGATGAGCTGTTTTGTCAATCTTGTATATCTTTTCAAAGAACCAATTTTTTTTTGTTTCATTGATCCTTTGTATTCTGTTCATCTTGATTTCATTAATTTCCACTCTGATGTTTACTGTTTCTTTCTGTCTACTGACTTTGGATTTGGTTTGTTCTTGTTTTTCTAATACTTTAAGGTGGATCATTATGTTAATTTGAGGTCTCTCTGGTTTTTGACAGACTCATAGCTATAAACATCCCTCATAGAACTGTAATTTATTATGTCTCAGAGGTTCTGGAAGGTTGCATTTTCATATTTATTTGATTCTAGAATTTTAAAAATTTCCTCTCTGATTTCTTCAGTGACCTACTGATTGTTCAAGAGTGTGTCGTTTAGCCTCCATGTATTTGTATAATTTTTGTTGCTTCTCTTGCTGTTGAATTTTACTTTTATTCCATTATGATCTGATAAGATTTAAGAAATGATTTCAGGTTTATTTTTGTAGTTGTCGGGACTGCTTTTTGTCTTGAGATGTAGGCTATGGTAGAAAAAGTTCTGTGTGCTCCTGAGAAGAATATTAATTCCTCAGCTGTTGGATGGAATATTCTGTAAATATCCATTAAATCCACTTGATCCACGGTGATCTTTAGCTCTGAAATTTCCTTAATGATATTTTGTTTGGCTGATCTGTCTATGGATGAGAGTGGGATATTGAAGCCACTGATTATTATTGTATATAGACCTATCAGTCCCTTCATGTCCAGTAGTGTTTGTTTTGTGAAATTAGGTGCACAAGTGTTTGATGCATATATGGAGGGTAATAAAAATTTATACACATTTTAAGAAAGGAAAAACTGTCATACTCAATATATACCAATTTAAAAAGATGAATACATGTCACACTGACTTCTGCAGTTAGAAGAGGTACTCAATATGGTTACCATAGCAACAGAAGGACTTGTTGCTGTGTGAGGCCTCCTAGGTCTTCCCTTGTGCATATCACACACAGTGCCATCTACCTCAAACTTATCATGAAAGTGTACAATTGTTAAGCAGGCTGGAGGTTTTGTTGCATACTCACCCCTTCATTGTCACTGTAATTCCACAATATTCTTGAATTTCAAATACCACCTCAAAATGTTCTTGTGCTCCTCAAATAACAACTGCCATTTTTTTCTTTGATTATCCTGCCTATAACATGATGCTAACATTCGTTTGATTAATGCCATCTTTTGGGAAAATATCATACTATACTTTATTCTGTTTTTCCATTTGTTATTTGTTTCCTTAGCCTCTATTTCCCTACTTTTTTATTATTCCACTTTATTTTCAGTTTTGCCTCACTATTTATGCCCTTTTTAAAAATAGATTTAGTACCCACACTCTGTTTTTCAGTGCATAACTTTGACAAATCAAGGTCTAGCTTCATATATGTTATAAAAACTTATAACCTGTAATTCAAAACTCTTCATCCAGGCCTTTGTGCTATGAGATCATAATTTAAGTTTATACTAAGACGACATGATTGTAAAATATATTGGGAGTGCCAAAAAATGTATACACATTTTAAGACATATTGTGATCATAATTTTAAATTTTACATAGGCTATAAAAACACAATGCATAGCTATTATTTCACATTAGATAGTTATCTTTTAGAAGTAGTAAAAATAAGAACCAGACAAAATTTTATTCATCTCCATTTATGACATTCTCATCATGTTTCATTCTTTGTATTGATCTGTCATTTGAATATCATATTAATTTCTTTTGAAGAAAGTTTCCTCTAACATTTGTTATATTAGTCAGGCATGGTGGTGTCTAGCTGTAATCCCAGGAATTGGAAGGTGGAGGCAGGAGGATCATGAGTTTGAAGTTAGAGGCAGCCTGCATAACTTAGCAAGACTCTGGCTCAAAATTTAAAAAAAAAAATGTCATATTAGAGATTCACTGAAAATTAGCTCTCTTTTGGTATTTATGAAAAAGTATTTGTTTAATTTTGTTATGGTTTTCACAGTATAGAATACTGGATTCACACACTTTGCTGTGTTTTTCTCATCATTATAAAGATTCATTCTGTATTCTTCTGCCTTGCATCATTCCTGATTAGTAATCTACAATAGAAATTATATTTATATTTATAAATCAACTTTGTTGTTTCTGGTTGTTCTTGAAATGCTCTGTACTATTTAAAATCACTTTGAATAGACATACTTAGCTGTGTTTTGTGTTCTTTATTAGTTTTGTTTTTGTTTAGCATTTGTCCCACAGATTTTGTTTTTCCCAGGCTGACTTTGAACTTGTGATCCTCCTATGTCCACTTCCTAAATATTGGGATTATAAATTTGCTTCACCACACATGGCTTTGATATGTATTAAAATGTTTCTTATGTCTTATCTCTTTCTCTTCTATATTCCATATGTAAATGAATCTAACAGTATTAAAAATAAACAATATAATCATACTGATGGAATTTACAAAGGAAGGACATACTTGAAAATCCTTGAAAATGATATTTTGACTCTATATTAGATAGCAAGAGAAAAGAAATACACAAAAATACTGTTTTCCTATTATTGTATTTTTTGTCACAGGATTACATGGAGTAACAATTTTGAAAGCATTTTATATAAAGTATCAAATAATCTAGGATTAAATAAAGAAACACCATGTATATAATGAAAGTTAAATTTCTCCTTTAAGTAAAGGTGCTATAAATAAGGAAAGAAAAGGTTTGAAGGAACTTGTTGTGTTGGATCATAATTAATGTTATCCATATGAATCCAGATTATACTATGTACACTGGTAGATATGTAAGTAAATTTAAATATAAATGTATTTGTATGTATGTTCTCAGAAAGCCTAGAACCAAAATATAAACTAGTAAAAATGAGAATATCTAGTGGACAAATTGTATTTCTAAATATTTTTGGTAAATGAAAAGACTACAACAGAGGATACAAAATTATCTTGGAACATCTTGTGGTAACATAAAGTAGGAAAAGCTCAAAAAAATGGCAATTTATATCAAGAGACAATAACTTGAAGTAAATCTCAATGCCTAAATCTGAGCAAAAAAACAACAACAAAGTATCCATGGTCTAATTCTAATATAAGTAGAATAAAACAAATATTAACAATGCCATGCTTTTATAGTATAAATAACTAAACTGAGAAGGGAAAAATCTTCCTTATAGTAGAATTCCAATTAATGAACATACACAGAATGACAAGAAAAAATGTATTCCAGCAAATAGCATAGTTATAGTTGTTTTGGGCATGAATTACCAGTGTATTCAAAATTAAAGGACAAAAATATTCTGAGAAACAGAAATGTGGTTGTAGTCTGGATTATCAACTTGATTAGATAGAGTAAACTAATAGCAGAAAAATGTGGCCCACCCCAGAGAGGTGAAAGTGTTTCCAGAGAGGATTAACAAAGAGGGAAAGATCAGGCCATGAATGTGGGTGGCACTATCCCATTGGCTGTTGGCTCTGAATGGAATAAAAGGGGAAAAAAGAGAAAAACAGTCACTAAAGGCATTCTCTCTGTTCCCTGGTTGCCTTGAGGTGTGCTGCTCTGATCAGTCACCTTCCCCCTCCATTATTGAACTGAAACCTCTTAAACCGTAAGCCAAAGTAAATCTTTCCTTTCCTTAAGATGTTTTTCTTAGACTTTTTCAGAGTGGAGAAAAACTAACAGAAAATTAATAACAGGATTGGGATTGTTGTTGTGATTATCTGACCACAGAGTACTTAAGACTTTATAACTAATTGTGGGATAAATTTGGAAATGTTTGAAGATGTAGGCTACAAAAAACTAAGAATGCTTTCAGTGTAGAGTAAGATATGACTAGTGGTAGCTTAGAAGGCCCGAATGCAGTTAAAGATTTAGACAGTAAAGATTGGAAAAGATTTAGACAGTAAAGGTTTCTGGAAATGAAAACTCTATTGGAAATTAGAATATTGGCTATTCATGATACTTTCTGGAAAAGAACTTGTCTATATTTTATCCATGGCCAGAGACTTGGAGGGAGGCTAAATTTAAAAGCACTGGATTAATTACCGCATACTCTCAATTCTAATTCACACACTTTCAAGAGTTTTAGAAGGCTACAAAGTCAAATGTGGTTTAAAATCATGTGTAGATTGGACTGAGGTCAAGACAGATTTCTCTGGAGAGTGCTTGTGGGAATTCAAATCACATGCAATTCTAATCTGCATCTGATTTTTCAGCCCTCTAAAACTCTTGAAAATGTGTATATTAGGATCAAGAGTATACTGTAATCTGATGGTGGAAATTTCAAGTGCAACATTCAGGCTGGGGCATTCCTGGCTTCTTTCAGCCAGATTTATAGTGAAAATTGAGAGCAAAAAGCAGAGTTTAAAAAATTGAAAAACTTGCTGTTTTCTCAGAAAAGAAGCAAGTTTAAATTTGAGGCCAAAGATAGAATGGCTACTGAACAATTATTGTTGTTGTTGTTGTTGTTGTTATTAGGTGCAGTCAAGTCCATTCCAACTCATAGCAACTCTCACAGGATTTTAGATGGCTGATTATTTCAAGATTGTTTCAGGAGTGTGCTGCTATATCCTTCTCCCATTTTCGTAGTGCTGGGGATCAAACCTAGGGCCTCAGAGAGCACAAAGCAGAACTCTACCAACTGATCTAAACCTCAACCCCAGTTAAGAGTTGTGGTTGTTAAATGCTATCTAGTCAGGTCCAACTCAGCAACCCTATGTACAACAGAACGAAACATTCTCCTACACTGTGCCATGCCCAGCACTACAGTCACTGCTTCTCTGCTATTCATAAGGTATTCAGTGCTGGATTGTTTTTTGGGAGTGGGTTTCCAGGTCCTTCTCCCTAGCCTGCAGTACCTGGTATTCCCAGGCAGTCTCCCATCTAAGGACTAACCAGCCCCAATCATGCTTAGCTTCTGAGATCAGTAGGGATAGGATGCTAGGGTGTTATGGCTACAGACAATGAAGAGTTAAAGGCCATTAAAAAGAAGCCAAATAATTTGCATCAGGATAATAGTAAAGATTCCTTGAAAGCCCACCCCACCCCCGACCCCAGGAATTGGTTGCTACCTATCTATCACAGGCTCAAGAGTCTAAAGATTTCAACTCATTTGAAATATTTCTCTTTGGGTAGAGAGATTTGGGACACTCTACTCCCTCAGAGCCACTTAGGGAAGTGTTTACCCATGTGACTGCCTGGATGTTCACCCATACACGCACTAAGAGGCAGTGTGGCCATTGTCCAAGGAGGCCCAGTGACTTTTTAGTTACTGTCTAGTTACTACCCAGTTAACTGCTGGCAAATCTTGACATCATCCATGTGATGGTGGTTTTGCAGACAAAAAAATGCAAGTGTTATGGAGTCAAGGAGGTAATGCATAAAGCAAAGAGGGTGAAGCCTAATCTAGAATGGAGATCCAACAAGTTTGATATATCAGGAATTTGTAATTTCTGCTGAGAATAACTGCAGGCAAAGAGTAGAATCAGCCTAAAAAAGAGACTATAAACAGCAAAGCCATGGGGTAGGGCCTCACCAAAACCAGTGGAGCTCACATCCTACCACTAGTTACTCAGGGTGTTGGTCATGGAGCTCCAGGATTTTATGCTTGGCCTCCTGGCTTTTTGTCTCAATTTAGTCCCATCTCTTTTTTCTATTCCCCCATTCCTCCTCTTTGTAAGGGAATGTTTACTCTGCACCATTGTATCTTGGAAGTATGCAATTATTTATAATTTTACAGGGGCTCAGAACCATGGATTTGCCTTGAGTCTCAGATGAAACTTTAGATTTGAACTTTTGAGCAATGATAGAAGTGTTAAGAATTTTTTTTTAAGGGCTAGGGGTGCAGCTCAGTGGTAGAGCATTTGCCTAGCATGTGCAAGGCCCTGGCTCCAACTCCCAAGTATTATAAAAAATATGACAGGCCAGGTGTCCAGATGGTTCTGGTTCCTAGAACTGTTGTTGCTCCCTAAAGAAAGTGGAAGATGAGTATTGCTGAGCCTTCACATGCAGTGGGAGTTCTGGCTCATTTCTTCTTCCAGGCAGTAGTAATGGATTGGAATTGGAAGTCAGTTACAGCTTCCTCTTATTTGAGTGACAAGCTGCTGCTTCATTTAAGACAGCAGTATCTGGTCCCTTCTGGGAGTTAGCTTCAGGATCCCACCTAAGTGTCCCAGCTGTCATTAATAGAAGTCAGCTAGTTTTAAAAGGGAGAATTCTTTAGGACAAAGAGAGTTTGAGCAAACACAACAGACCAAAATATAAGCAATTCATTAATCAGGCAGCTCCTAGAACCAGAGCAGGTTCTGAGAACTAAAATTTGATCACATTTATAGAAAAATGGAAGTGAAGCATAGAACTTAACTGCTCTAGTTTGATCAGCTAGTCACTTCTTTCCCCTTAGCTAGTTAATTGGTTGTAGAGACTCTTGCAACCAATCAATGCTTAGTTATGATTAAACTCTATACCGGTTTGGGCTTTGGGGCCCAGGGTAGGCACCCAGGCCAAATCCACGACCTCACAGAAATTTTCACCTTTTCCTCCTTCTGCCCTTCTGTCTTAGAGATGGAGTAAATGTATTTTGCATTCTGAGACGGACATGCACCTTTGGGGGAAAGAGGCAGAATGTTATGTTTTGAATATGAAATATCCCCCAATAGGTTAATATATTGGGGGCTTAGTTGTCAGCTAATGGTCTTTTTAGAAGTGATTGGACCCCAAGGGATATGGCCTAATCAATTGATTGATCCCTTGATGGATTCATAGTATGATGGTATTGTTGGTGGTGGTCTTGTTAGGTGCCGTCAAGTTGGGTCCCACTCATAGCAACCCACATAGAGTTTTCAATGGCTGATTGTTTTGGGATTGCTTTAGGAGTGGATTGCCATGTCCTCCTCCCATGTAATATTGGTTGTTGTGATTGGTAAATGGTAAAAAGTAACAGGTGGAAACTAGGTGGAGGAAGTGCATCACTGGGGGGCTGGGAAGACATACCTTGTCCCTGGTCCCTTGTCACTCTCTGTTTCCTGGCTGCCATGAAGTGAAGAGCTATGCCTCATCACATGCTCCCACTTCTATGAGATTCTGCCCCACCTCAGCCACAGAGCAATAGGACTAACCACCATGGACTGAAACATCTGAAACCATGAGCTATCATCTTCCTTTTAAATTGTTTCTCTAATTTAATTTTCACATCAGTGGAAATCTATCACTAGGATGCATTCACAGTATCAAAATACCTTCCCACAATGCATTGTTAGTGAAAGAAGGAAAAATTATAACATTATAATAAAGAAACTTGGCACATATAACCATAACCAAATGATTAAAGTTAATACCACCAATAATAGGACATAATTGGTGTCATGTACGTCTTGATATGATGTATTATGGAGATAACAGGTTTAATTTCTGTGGCATTTTTGCTATGCTATAAAAGATGAGAAAAGACTGAGGAACTGCCATAGTTTGGAGGAGAATAAAAAGACATGAAAATGAAGAGCAATGTGAAATCTTTTCTTAGGTTCTGGACCCATAAAAGAACACTAATGAAATAGTTTGGACTGGGATTTAGCTCAGTTGGTAGAGCACTGCGCTGCAGTCTCTGAGGTCCTGAGTTCAATTCCCAGCACTGCAAAAATGGGAGAAGGACCTGGCAATCCACTCCCAAGGCAATCCCAAAACAGTCAGCCATTGAAAACCCTATGAGGGTTGCTATGAGTTGGATACCGACTCTACGGCACCTAACGACAACAACAACAACAACAACAACAATGAAATAGTTATTGAAATTAGAAAAGGATCTTCAATTAGTTAATAAAACTGAATCAATTTTTTTCTGTACTTGGGGGTTGAAACCAGAGCATGTATATACTTTTGCAGGTGCTCTACCACTGAGCTACAATCCCAGTCCATTTTATATTTTTGAGACAAGATCTTTCAAAGTTACACAGACTACCTCTAGCATGAAACTTAAGATCCTCCTGCCTTAGCCTCCCAAGTTGCTAGGAATGCAAGCATGCAACACCACTCCCAGCCTGAAATAAATCAACTTTAATGTTGCTGTTTAGGTAATTATCCTGAGATTACATAAAATGTTAAAATTTGGGGAAACTAAGTAACAGGAACAAGGAACATGTAAGATTTTTGCAACAATTTTAAATTGTGAAATTATTTGAAATTGTCAAAAATACAAAAGTAAAATGAATAAATATCTCTTTAAAGTATACATGGCATCCAGTATCCATCTTAAAAAAGACAGGACAATAGGTTTGATGTGAGAGAGGCAGAGATTTGTTACAGTTGTCGGTGAAATTACTGGCATATGCTTAGATTTATTTTCACATGAGAGACTATTTGTCTACCCTCTGTTTTATATTATTTCTGTTTCAGTGTAACTTCATGCTAAGAATCATTCACTACCAGGTGTCCTGAACCTATGAAGATATACTAAGTGCAGTTGAAGTGTTGTAAGTTTTTTTTAATTAAAACTTGTTTTAGCAAATAAAAGTGATAGTGTTTATGCACTGTTGCAACCTCTGACAAACTGCAATTAAGAGTAGATGTTTTGTGTGGGTGTGGGAGAATTTATGAATTTGTGGGACTGGCAGAATTAACCATTTAATTATTTATTAGAGAAATAGCATCAACTCCCCCACTCCCAACATTAACAACATTAGCAAAGATGTAATATAAGGAGAAACTTGTAACCTAATCATGGCATGTTAGAGGATTAGAGAAAGTGAGAAATGGCTAGTAGATAGAAAGAGTAGGAAGAGTTGGGCAGAGGTAAAGGCTGATCATGTAGGGTATTGCAGGCTGCATAAAAATTTGGGTCTGTATCATAGAGCCCAGAGAGCTATTGGAGTGGTTTTAGCAGAAGAACCATAATATTAGATTTACAAATACCTTTGCAAGTACTGATGGAATAAAGAAAAATAGCTTCTAGAAGCTATGATGTATTGGAGTGTCCCTGGTAGCCATCCTGAGTCTCAGGATTTTAGAGTAAGATACTGGTGACAGTCCCAACTTGCAACTCGCAGGCAGAGTGAAGCTAGTAAATCTCAGTTTTATCCTACTGGAGACAATGGGAAGTTCCAAACATGCAAGAGAGGCCATTAAGTCTGCATTCTCAAGGGAGGCAGGCTCAGGAGCTCATTTTTTGCTTGTGATTGAGTCTGTCCAAATTGTTACCAGGAAACAATGACTTGTCTCCCTCTTCTGCCTTCCAAATCTCACTTGAATGCTTTTCAGTTGTAGTTTCTAAGTCAGGTATGATGCATTGAAGGAGATTATCAGGTCAATGAAAAAATGAAGAACCTCAACTAGATGGATTGACACAATGACTGCAACAATGGGTTTAGATATAAAATGATTGTGTGCCTAGCACAGTGCTGGAGAGTGTTTCATTCTGTTCTACGTAGGGTCACTAAGAGTTGGATCTGATTTGATGGCACCCAACAACACCCACCACCAATGTAGATGAGAGTTCAAAACAGCCAATCAGGTAAAAATTTTTTAATTTTGCTACATATGATCCAATCACTTATTTTATGAGTTCTGTTATTTATCTAATGCTGGCTACATTGATAGAATTATTTGGAGTTTGATAAATGCTGATGAGTCAAATTATCTGATTATGCAAAATAAAATTCCAATGTAACTTTACATTAATGAGAAATGAAGAGGGTCTTGGCTTCTTTTTTAAAGTATGGTTCTCTGCAAAACAGCTATTTGTACAGATGACAGCATTTTTTTTAAAAAGATTAAGCAAATACATTTTTAGTGATTTAATTTGTCTGTTTATTTTTAAATAAGCTAAAGAATGGGAAAGTTGGTACCCTGTGGCTGTGGCTATGGCTTTGATATCAATGAAAGCACCACTTAATCCTTAGGGAATGAAAGAAATGTGATTAATATAATAGTCGAAGTGAGAGCTCCCACAAATGCAAACATTTCCCATCACATTAAAGACAGAAATTTAGTTTAAATTGAAATGGAGATAACTTGTTTTATAGGACTCTGAAAAGTTTCCCAAGTGACTTGCAATAAAAAATTTCAAATAAAAGAAAATCAAGGGTTTCTACATAAATTTTTATGGTGCATTAGGTTGTAAATTTAGCAGCGCAATTGTGGAATGGTGGTATTTGCTCTATTGGTCAGCATGAGATTTTTATGAAGCATTTTTCTATTTTGAATTTGAAGTTAACAAGTGAGATGACTTCAGCTTAATAAGTTGCCTGCAATGCGTTTTTCCACAATCTGCATGGGAGTCTTGACTGGCCAAGTGTGTCAATATGTATTGGAGCCCAAAAGGGACTTTCTGGTTTCAGACAACCAAATTCAGACTAAATCTCACCTGTTTAATGTAAGCTTTATTATTCTGTCAAGTTTGTCCTATAAACTTGTGAGTAAAATGGCTTTTAATGCAAGAATAAAAACAATGCCATATTTTAACAGCTCAACAAAAAAGTAATGCTGAGTTAATTTTATGGGTTGGTTTTACCAGGGAAAGAGCAACATATTTACTCTGGCTGATTATCACTTACTCTTTTCTCACTCTATTTTTTTGATGCTGTGGATGTTATTGACTTCTAATCAGATCCGTGATTAAGATTTCTATATGTTTCTTTCTGTCTAAGAAATATCTATATTCCTTTCCCTGCAGCAACTCTCATAAGGAATGGTAGAAAGTTTTTTCTTTAGTGTTTTATTCCACTTTTTACATTTATCACCTACCTGAGGAAACTGCACCTAAATCCAATAAATTACATATCAAGTTTCTACACCTGGATTAAGTAAGGAGGTTAGAGTTTTAAAAAAGTTGAGAAATAGTTTAATAATATTTATAGTTAAAATAATTTTCTGTGGGAGAAACAATATTTTTATCATAAAAACTAAGCTGTTATATTTGTACACTTTAAAAAAATCTGTACTTGGGGATTGAATCCAGTGTGTACTTTGCAAGTGCTCTACCACTGAAATGAACACCTAGCCCCCTTTCTAAATTTTTTTATATTGAGACAGGATCTTGCCTTTGATCTTGCCTTTCGTCTTGAACTTGTGATCCTCCCACCTTTGCCTCTACCTTCTGGGTTGCTGGGATTGCAGGCATGTGCCACTAGGCCTGGCTTGTGTGCTTATTTTTATAAGAGTGATTGAACAAGTTTTTGTGTTCTTGACTAATAATAACCAGTATTTGCTGATAATTCACTACATTCTGGGAACACACAAGGCATATAAGTAAGATTATTTCGTCAAAAAATATGAGGATTCTTGTTTACAAATAATGTATCTCAGACAGAAAAAAAACCAATAACTTGTGAAGGTTTGATGACTCTGTTCCCAAAAAGGTCACTGGATAAAATATTGATCAATCAAGGATAGCTCTACTCAATTTATTGTCATATGCAAGAATACTACCTTGTTGGCCTTAGTCTCTTACAAGATTCAGAAAATGATATATACAGGATTTTGTATTTAGGTTTAAGTGGTTTAGGGTGGGTCTTTAAAGAAGAGAAACTGTTGCAAGTGGGCATCATTGGTAATAAAATAATTTGATTGGTGGAGATGACAAAGAGAGGATCTCAGACAAATTTTTGTAAGTACACTGTTCTGTGAAAAGTTGGCTGCTTGCCCAAGATAATCCAAATGTTGAAATGAATTGTTTTTCAAGCAAATTATTTATCAGTGTAGAGTACTTCTGGATCAAGAAATACCTGGAAAAATGCTCTCTGTTCTTTCTACCAATAATCAAGCTGTGAGGACACAATATCACTTAGGATGCTTCTTGGAAATAAAAATACCAATAAAAACAATAAGAAGATATATTTCTAGGGTTTAGCTCAATAGAGCGCTGCTCTATATCTGTGAGACCCTAGGTTTGATCCCCAGCACCAGAAAAATGACAAAAGTATATGGCAGTCCACTCCCGAAAACAATCCCTAAACATCCAGTCATTGAAAACCCCATGAAGAGCAGAGAAGCAATGACAATAATCGTGGGTATGGCACAGTGTTAAGGAGTGTTTTATTCTGTTGTATACAGGGTCACTATGAGTCAGGCTTAACTCCACAGCACCTAACAACAACTAGGTATATAGTCACTTAAGTTTAAAATATTTGAGAAATATTGGGACATTTAATGACATTAATTTAAATAGAAAAGAATATCATTGATAAATTATATTTATAAAAATTAGCAAAAAGAATAAAAAAACAGGTAAAGTAATGTGGATATATGGTCAATAAGTCACAGACCAGAGTTTGAATTACACTAGGTACTTTGGCAAACTAAAAGCCTAACACTAGACTATAACCAATGTGTTCTTGACCTAATATGGGAATGATGGGCATTTGGTGAATAGTATGTTTCTGTTAAAACTTTACAATATACTTTGAAAATCAACATGATGTAGAAAACATATTTTCAGGCATTAGTCTTAGGGACATTTTTCTTATAGAAAATTAATTATAGAATTAATTAAATTGATATTGTTAAATAATTTCTTCAAACAAATAAAACAAACTTTAAATTGTACCTGGCAAAATATAAAATGAGCACAGCTGTACTTCACTGTATGAGAGCTTATGCATCTTACAGTCATGTATGTATGTGTCATTTGTCATCACTTAATTAGACTTTTAGTACAGTCAATCCATCAAAATCCACTAATTCTTTGGTCTTGCTATAGTTAGATATGAAATGTCCTCCAAAGGAAGATGTGTTAAAAACTTGAGCCATGGCATTATCAGGAGGTGGTGGAACCATTAAGAGGTGGTGACTCATGGAAGAAAGTTAGGGCATTGGGGACATGCCTGTGAAGAGGACCATGGCATGTCAATCTTTTCCTTCTTCTATTTTGCTCCTTAGATCTCATATAATGAACAGTTTTACCATCACATGATTCCACTATGATATACTGACTTGACATAGGCCTAAAAGCAATAGGACCAACCAGTCTTGGATTTAAACCTTTAAAATTATTGGCGAAAATAAGCCTTTAGTCTTTATACATTAATTATCTTTGGTATTTGGTCACTAAGTGGAAAGCTGACTAACACAGAACTCTGGCTCTGCATTTAAACTGACCTAGGGGTATTAGATACTTTTCTTAATATTTGTAAATATCTTCTATACCACATCTACAAACGTACCACCCTGTCATCGGCTCTCATCACATCTCCGAAACTAAGCAAGGTTGGGCCTGGTTAGTCCTTGGATGGAAGATCACCTGGGACAAGACCACCAGGTGCTGTAGGCTTGGGAGAAGGACCAGGTAATCCACTCCCAAAACAATCAGCCATTGAAAACTCTATGAATAGCAGAGAAGCACTGACATAATGCCAGGCATGGCAGAGTGTTGGGGATTGTTTCCTTCTGTTGTACTATACATATAGTCGCTCTGAGTGGGACTTGACTTGTTGGCACCTAACAACAACTATGGCAACCTATAGCTAGAATATACTAGCCTCTATCAGTTATTGATAAAATCAAGTGAGCTTTAATGTGTTACCTATTCTCCAGCCCCATATCATAGCCAGTGGTAGCATGATAGCCCTTAAGTTCTATGTATTACTATTCAAGCTGATTTCTCTCCCTCTTAGCAGATCCTTCTATTGTAGACTCAACCTATTCTATCCTATGTTTTACCAGACATAAAATGTTCAGCTTCTTCACCTTCATTGGCCTCTGCATATAAATTGTTATTGCTGTTAGGTGCCATCGAGTCAGGACTGACTCATAGTGACCTTGATAGGGTTTTGAATTGCTGATTGTTTCAGGATAGCTTCAGGAGTGGATTGCCACTTCTTTCTCCCATTTTAGCAGTGCTGGGGATCAAACCTGAGCCCTCAGAAAATGCTGAGCAGTGCTCTACCAACGGAGCTAAGCACCAACCACAAATATAAGAAATTACATAGATAATTCAGTAGATAATTATGTAGGCAATTACATAGATTTATAACATATATTGCACAGAAAAAGAAAAAAATGAAAAAAGAAAAATTAGAAATGCCTATTCTCTGAAATAATTCTTATCTTCATGTTTGTTGTCTCCATTCTTCCACAACAACCAATCCCATGCTTTCTTAGCCCCTCTCTCATTCCTATTTTTCTATCATCTTTGTTAACAACCTCAACAATATTCCTCACCCAGAAGAAAGACAAAGCAAGTATGCAAACTAAAAAGTTATTTTCTTGTCAACTATTTTCTCTGATGTTTTTCTGGCGGCTATCTAGTCATTCTGGTTATCACCTTCTGTGTTAATAGCTCCTCAAAGAACTTCTATCCAAGAAAAAGATGTCCTGCCCTGAGAGGAATCCTAGATTCTAGCCACTAAAAATGTTTACATTAGAGGGCTCAAAACACACACAGGAAAAGGTGAATTGCCCCATCATATAACCAATATCATAAAAGTTGTAACTTGCTCAGGGTGGAAGTTTTAGATGCAAATTAGAATGCTACAAAATGAAAGGTTAAAGTTAAAAGAAGATAACTTATCCCAGTGGGCCTCAGTAGCTATAGAACTCTGCCATTAGCTATAACTAGTGTATACAGTTGTCCCTTGATCTACACTGGTTTGAACTGTGTGAGTTAACTTATACTCAAATTTTTGTTAAGTTTTGCCACAATTTAAAAACAAAACGAAATAAAACAAAACAAAACTCTAAGCCAGGTGCAGTGGCTCATGCCTTTAATACCAGGGACTCAGGAGGCAGAGGCAAGAGGATCAAAAATTTGAGGCCAGAGGCAGCCTGTGTAACTTAGTGAGATTTTGACTCAAAATGAAAAGTAAAAAATGAGCTTGGGGTGCAGCTCAGTGGTAGAGTGGTTGCAAAGCATGCCCAAGACCTTGGGTTCAACTCTCCAGTAAGGAAAACACAAAACAAAACAAAAACTCCAAGATGCACTAAGTAGCCTAGTAATGAAAAAAATTAAGAGCTTTGAATACTATAAATGCATAAAATTTGTATAGAAAATCATCTTTTTACCACTTACTACTAGAAAATACAAATCTACCATAAAAAGCTAAAATTCAACAAAACTTATTGTACACAAGCATTTATAGTCCATATGTGGTTCCATTCCCAGTTTAGAGAAATGTAAAGAAACAGAAATATATAAACCATAACTGCATAGAATTAACTGTAGTAAATATTATATTAATAACTTTGCAGCTCCTTCCTGTTGCTATTGTGGGAAGATTAACACCAGGTGATGTTAATGATCTCCACCCTGCAGTTTTCTTCCCAGTAAATTGCCTATTTTAGTAAAAAGTGATCTTTGGGGCTCTTTCGCATTCTTCACTGTGTAGAATGTATATAACATACAAAATGTTTTAATTGATTATGTTATCAGTAAGGCTTCCCGTTAACATCAGGCTATTAGTCATTAATTTTTCTGGGAGTCAGGAGTTACACAAGTTTAACCCTAGAGAGTGGGCCCTAGAGAGCCCCTATCAATCCCACAGTACCCACTAGCCTAGATGTCATTGCACCCCAGGAACAACTAACTCTGCAGCAGATTCCTGGTCACCATCAGGGTGACTGTTACATTAAGCCTGAGATGAGCAGCCACAGCTGTCATCCTACCCAGCAGCCACAGCTGCCATCCTCAGTATTGACAACACCCAGCTCAGCTCCAGGACAGGCCACAAGGAACCTCCAACAGGAGGCCCAGGTGACATCATATAGGAGGCGCCTGAAGATGAGAAGAAGAGAGTATCACAAAGTTTGGAGAATAGTAAAAATGGTTCTATGCAAGAACCATATGATTTCTTCAGTGAACTAGCCACAGGAAAAATATATTTGTGCACCATACAGAAGAATATTCCCAGGAAGTACCTGCACAACACAGAAGATAGATTGTGGAGCTTGATGGTTTTATAGGACAAAGGGTGTGTAGACAACAGATGTTACAGAGACTAGTGGAGCTCCAGTTCAAGGAAGTAAATATGCAGCAAGCTATAACCATTATAGAAACCTACCAAGTCCTAGGATTCCTCCAGGAAATTACCAGCAGAATTACCAGAGTATTGAGAGTAGGAAAAAGAGCAAGGTATTGGAAAGAATTCCCCAAGGCTAGGCCCTACTTTAGGCAAAGTTCCCTACTTTATGACATGAGGAGAACTTGTGGCAACCATGATATTCCAACTGTCCTGTGTAAGGAGACGTGTGGAGGTGCTGACAAAGGAATGTAGGGGAGCAAGTTAGACCAGGCAGTCATAACACATATGGGGTTATAGATCACGATTCTGCAGGGGCTCTCTTAGCCAAAAACCAGCCTAGAAAGGATGATAATGAAGAGGGTAAGGAAAATCAAAGAGATGAGACCTGAGTTCAGCAGCCACCCCAACCTTGATACCTCTGCAACTTCATTGCTGATACAGATGTGCAGAAAATTCAAAATCAGAAGATGGCAAAAAGTCAGAAGCAGGCATCCCAATAGCTGAGAAGTCTTCAGCTCCCTTGGCTGAGCATGAACAGCTGATTAAATTTGGCTTCCTGTCTATCCCTACCACTAACCCATTATCCAATAGAAATGAATACAAAATTCCAGCAATAAGAAATGAAAAAAGTTGGAGCTGAGGAGCTTATGGGTTTGCTTTGTGTCTGTTGACAAGATCATTAGAACTGTCTGCTTTCTGTATTACCTGTGCAATATGGGAATTTCATCATTTTTATCTAGTGATGTTTCTTTCTGAATACACTTAAGCCTGTTTTTTCTCCATACACCTTTAAAGGTAAATTGCTTCCTATCTAGTTGAGATTTTTAAGAATTTCATTTTTAATTTGAAATAAAAATTTACAACTTGGTTTATAAAAAGTCAATATACTGCAAGCACCTGTTAATAAAGCACTTAATGACATTTTTTAAACTTATAAAAAAATTTTGATGGTGTGGTAGTCAGTACCCCAAACTCCACATTACTAATGATCAGCTGTAGTTCTCTCTTCAATCATGCCTTTAAAAGCTCAAATCATACCCCTAATATATCAACTAAACTAAAACAGAATTCATGATATGCTTTTCAACTGAGGAATTTCTCTAGGCTAATCTTCAACATTCACATGCTGTGTCAGTGTCACTTTAGACTTTTATTGAAAATCCCAATTTAATATGTAATTCCAGTTTACTTCCTGATTTTGCATTTAGAGTTTAAATTCCAGACAAGAATTAAATAATCTAGATTTTTTTATAAGTAATCCATGTGATACCTGGATTGGTGTCTGAATTCTATGGAATTGATGGTCTGTGTGCTATTTAATTTTGAGTATTATTTAATTTTGATTTAATTAGATTAAGATTAATTAGACATTTAATTTTGACTTAATTAGATTAAGAAATACTGGGTATTATTGAATCTTACTTCGCAGTGCATTGGTGATGGCCTTTCCACATACAATCAGATCACAAAGGCTCTGACCTAATGAATGGATTAATCCTTTGATGGATTCTTAATATGATGACATTTTGGGAGGTAGTGAAAGGTAAGAAGTGGAGCCTCATTGGAGGAATTAAGTCCCTAGGAGCATATCTTTGTGGGGGGGGTCTATATATCTCCTAACCTCTCTTGATGTCTCCCCCCTTTTTTTTTTTTTTTTTTTTTTTTTTTGCTGTTTCCCAGCCACCTTGATGTGAACTGCTCTGTTCCACCATGCTCTCCTGGCATGATGGACTGACACCTTTGAAACCATGAGCTAAAATAAATCTTTTCTCCCTTTAGTTGTTTCTGACCAGTATTTTGTCACAGCAATGAGAAAAATAACAAAGCCTGGTTTGGGATAAATCTCTATTAATACTCAAGGCTTCTGATTAGTAATATTCTTGATATCTGATTCTTGGTCTCTATATGTCATAGTTTACGTAAGAGATTACAACCATTTCTTCTCCCTCACCAACCCTTTCTCTGTCCACCCATTCTTGATCAATCGTTCTTTCCTTTAAATAATTTCAGTTGACTTTATGAATTTTTAGTTCTAATCTTATGCTAATGATTCCCATATCTATATCCCCAGTCCTTTTAATCTATATACCTAATTATTTTTTGCAAATACCCACTGTATTGTTATAGGCATTTATCATTTCTCAAGATTCAGACAAGTCAGATCATGCAAGCAGTCATTATTCAACTTAGTGGCTGTATTGACTGTCCTATCTACTCTGTGTTCTATGACCACCACTGTTCAGCACTATTCCACTGCATGGAAACATGAGTATTGATTTTACCTTCTAATCTCTTACTGAATTGCAATTTCTCTGGAGACAGGAACTTTGCCTAAATAAACCTGTGTTTCTAGCATCAACTAGAGTTTCTGTATTTTAGCTAATAGACAAATGTAAGGACTTTCTTTTTCTTTTCTTCTTTCTTTCTTCTTTCTTTCTCCTTCCTTCCTTCCTTCCTTCCTTCCTTCCTTCCTTCCTTCCCTTTTTAGTTCAGTCTCTTCAACAATGGACTTGGGTTCCTTGGAAGGTAATATATACTACACAAAGGTTTAGGCAGCTACTTCCCAGGGAAAAGGTAGACATGGTTATTTGTGCATCAGATTGGCGTTTGGATTATATCATCTCTAAGATCTATTTCATTCATGAAAAATTATGATCCTATGATCTTATAATACTTCAAAAAGAAATTACATGAGAAAAAAGTTAACTTTTTGGCACATTATCCAAAGTTTCTAATTCATCATTTCGCCAGTACTAAATGTACTGTTTAATTGCTTAGCAATCAAATTACATTAACACTACCACAAAAAAGCTATTGAAAATCGGCACAAATACCATTAACAGATGAAGTATCATTTAAATTAAATGCTTCACTTATTTCATTATTTTAAATTCATCACATGACTTTAGATTAAATGAACATGCAACTTAGAGCAATTTACTTTTGGCAAGAATTTGGGTCTTTCAGACAGAAGATCTGCATGTACACACTGTGAAACAATGAAAAATGACCTGAATTTTGGCTTTGTTTTTAATCTATTTTATGATGTTGACAAAATAGAATATTTAATCTTGCTGCAGAGTGACAGGAGTAAGAAAAGGGAGATGGACAAATCTTAAAGCCAAAGCAAAATCGAGGCTCAAATTCAATGACAAGAGTTTTAAAAAATGCTTAGATTCCTGTATAAGGATATGAATAAATTATATTCAGGAAAACATATTGCATAGAAAAAGGGTGTGGAAAAGTCTAGAGATGTTTTGGATTGAATCTATATAAATTTATAGCTAATATCCATTTTAGAGAAGAAAAAGTAAACTCGGAAAATAAATGACTTTCCTTAAGTCATAATAAGAATATACCAGGAACTGATGGTATTCTTTTATTCTTTCTTGTATATTCATTTTTTGAGGAAGTTTGGAATTGTAGGACCATTTCTCTTCTGCTCACTTTTTTTTTTTTTTTTTTTTTTTCTGTACTAGGGGTTGAACCCAGGTCCTCGCACTTGCATGCTTTGCAAATGCTGGACCACTGAGCTGCACTCCCAGCCCATTTCTTTTTAAATTTTTTTGAGACGTGGTCTTGTTAAGTTACGCAGAGTGCCTCTGGTCTCGAACTTGCAATCCTCCTGCCTCTGCCTCCCAAGTTGCTGGGATTATAAGCATGCACAACCGCACCGGGCTTTACTCAGTTTTTTTATGAAAGATTTTTTTTTTTCTTGGCTTTGAGAGTCTGGCTCTCATTATGTACCCCATCCCAGGTGGGTGTTGAATTTTTGATCTTCCTGCCTCAGTCTCCCAAGTGCCGGCACTACAGGCATGCACCACCATGCACCACCACGCACCATCATATCTGGCTGTGAAAACATTTTATGTTGCCAATTAGAACCACAATGGAGACTATGCCTCGTGGGATGTGGCACAGGGGTATTTTGTGTCTCTGTGTTGGAGTGTGAGTGAGTCTGTATATGAGTCTGTTGTTCTGAAAGAAATGAATATTCCAGGTGGCATATAGCAGATGGAGGTAATATAGATAATAAGCCAGGGAATTAGTTGGTCAGAATTTGGTATGTTTAAAAGTTAGTGTTTGTTCTTGCAGTTTTGCTTCTCGTTTTTCTCTATTCTTTCTCATAAACATGAAATATTGGTTCCTAATTATGCCACTGGAAATGCAATAAGATGAAAACTTCCATGCTAAAGATGAGAAAAAGGACTGGGCTCCAGAAACACTGCCATGAAGTTACTTACCTTGGACATCCAGCTACTTCACCTCTGGGACCACTGTGCTCGTTTCTATTTCAAGAGCAGTTAGGTAACTGTGTCTTAAGAGACAATCTTCTGAAGCTTCAGGAATTTGATCTTTGTGCAATTGTGCTTCTTAGACTAAAAGACAAGGTTGAGCTCAACAAAATTCCACGCAAGAGTAAGAGTGCCCAAATGCTCTTATAAAGATTTCTTCCTTTTCCCAAGGTTTCTCTCTCTTTGTCTTCTTCTCAGCTATCGGAAACTAGACTAATATAAAACCAGAAGTATCTGAACCACAGGGAGAATCACTTTTATCAAAGATCCTATTTAAAAACTTATGGATACTTTTATTTGTTTTTTTATTTATTTCCAGTACTAGGGGTTGAACCCAGACCCTCAAACATACTAGACGAGTGTTCCACCAACTGCACCCTCTTTGCCTTTATATATTTTTATTTTGAGACAGATACTTGCTAAATTGCTGTGGCTGAGGCTGGCCTCAGACTCTCAATCCTCCTGCTTCAACTTCCTGAGTCACTGGGATAACAGGTGTGTGCTACTATGCCTGCCTCCTCAGCCCTTTTTTATTTTTTTTATTTTGAGACAGGGTCTCACTATATTACACAGGCTGCCTCTGGCCTCAAACTGCAATCCTCTTGAGGTACTATTACGTTATAATTAAAATTCTTCTCAAAGCCTCATTCCTTTGTGTATGTGCATGTTATATTTTCGACTAATATTTTCACAATTGAGAGTTTATCTATGTGTAGTTTACATAAAAATATTCTAGAGAAACCGCTTTAATTGTCACTGGAATCCATTAGTTTATCATATTCATTCACAAACACATATATTCAATCAATTTTGGTGTTCTAAAGAACGTGTTTTCTCAACTGCAAGAAAGGCATATTTTCCTTATTTAATCAAGCCAAGCTCCATTTCAGGGAGCTGAATTGTACTGTCATGAGACTTTAATAAATTATAAATCTTTCAGCGGCTAAAAGGCAACATTTCCTAGGCTTAACATAATGGAGTTTAATTCACTCAGAGATGCTTTTTCTGGGACTGAGATATGCCTTTTTTCTAGGAAAGGAGCATGAAATACTTAAGACATTTCTTACCGATAAAACATACCATAGAATTCGAAATCTCAAGCCGGAAGCGGTGGCGCACGCCTGTAATCCCAGCGGCTCAGGAGGCGGAGGCAGGAGGATTGCAATTTAGAGACCAGAGGCAGTCTGTGTAATTTACCGGGACAGTGTCTCAAGTAAAAAAATGGGCTGGAAGTGCAGTTCGGTGGTCCAGCACTTGCAGAGAATGCAAGCGTGAGGCCCTGGGTTCAACCCCCAGTACTGAAAAAAAAAAAAAAAAAAAAAAAAGATTTAGAAATCTCTTTCCAAGATCCTACATAATATTTTTGACCACTGTAGACCTTCAATAATCACTAATGCTAATCATCATGTAGAGATATATGTAGTTGACTTGTGAGCTAATAGGGAATATAGACTGAAAAATTTCTTTAGATATTGAAAGAAGACATAATGTCACAGAAGTTATCTTCTGAGAGATTCAAGATTGGCTAAATTATTTTCAAAATTTGCTAAGTTACTGGTTAAAATAAAATACATTTTATTTAAGATTTGGTTTTAATCTCTAATGAAAGGAAGTAACAATGGAATCAGATAGACTTCAGGGCATCCCCCCAAATTGTAGAGTGAGTCATAG
>VMDO01004762.1:95014-120656 GCA_007922755.1 Pedetes capensis | reverse complement strand
AGAACTTTTGACATAATTGATTATTTCATTTCTAGTTTGATTCCATTATAGAAAAAAATCATTTTATTATTTCAGTTCTGTTAAATATGTTAAGGTTTGTTTTGCTACTCAATGGTCTATTTTGATTAATGTTACCTCTGCATATAAGAGAAAACTGTATTTCATTATTTGGCTTGAAGTAATGTTTTAAATCTTAATTAGATCAGTCTAGTTACGTGTAGTATAGTAGACTCCCCTTAACCAATGTTTCAATTTCTGCAATTTCAGTTTTTACTTACTTTTGTGTTGATTATTCTTTATGCTCATCTTATCTCTATTATTGACTTGATAGAAAAACTTCCTTTACTTAATCCAAATTTGCTCTCAATTTATAGTTTTCAATTAAACCATTTGACAGTTTATAGTTTCTAAACCAGTTCTGTATCTACCACCTCACTGGGTGCAAAACACAAAACAACAACAACAACAACAAAAACAAAAACCTTTGCAGCCAGATGCCATAGTATAGGCCTGTAATACTAGCAACTAGGGAGGCAGAGGTAGGAGGACCATGAGGTCAACGCTAGGGACAACCTGTGTAACTTAGTAAGACCCTATCTCAAAATAAAAAATAAAAAAGGGGGCTGGGAGTACAGTTTAGTGGTGGAGTACTCTGGGTTCATTCCCCCAGTACTACTCTCCCCCCCAAAAAATCCTTTGCAATTTGGATATTATTACACCTTTATCTGGCATAGACTGATTATACATGATGAAGATCAAAGATCATAGCCTTCAGTATGGGTTGCAACTAAACATCAACAAAACAAAAATCCTAACGACTGGGTCAGTATGCAACTTCACAATAAATGGAGAAAAGATTGAGGTTGTCCAAGATTTTGCTTTGCTTGCTCTATAATCACCACCCTTGGAAGCAGCAGTCAAGAAATCAAAAGACACATTGCTCTGGGAAAGCTGTGGCAAAAGATCTCTTTAGAGTATTGAAAAGTAAAGATATCACATTGAAGATGAAGGTGCGCCTGACTCATGCCATGGTATTTTCAGTTGCATCATATGGTTGTGAAAGCTGGACATTGAACAAAGGAGACAAGAGAATAATTGATGCTTTTGAATTATGGTGCTGGAGACATCTATTGAATATACCATGGATTGTCAAAAGAACCAACAGATGTGTCCTACAAGAAGTGCAACCAGAGTGCTCCTTGGAAGCAAGAATGGCCAGACTGCATCTTACATATTTTGGATATTTAGTCAGGAGAGATCAATCCTTGGAGAAAGACATTGTATTTAGGAGAGTGGCAGGTCAACAAAAAAAAAAAAAAAAAAAGGAAAACCCTCCACCAGATGAATTGACACAGTGTTTACAACAATGGGCTTAAACATAAATAAGATCTTATGCCTGGCACAGAATCCAGACGTGTTTCCATCTGTTGTACATAGGGTCGCTATGAGTCAGACTTGACTGGATGGCACCTAACAACAACAGCAGCATACAAATGCTTACACAATTAGTGCTATGGTATTCATAACTTAGAAGAAAAAAATTACTATTTCCATGTGATTAGGCTTATTTTTTAAATTGTTCCCCTTACAAAAACAAAGAACAACAAAATTAAACAGAAAAAATGATCATTAGGGAGGGAACTGGGAGTGTAGCTCATTAATAGAGTGTCGGGTTAGGATACCTGATATCCTGGGATCAAGCTCCTTTCTCACTCCATCCCATGTGTCAAAGTGAGGCATGACAAAGTATCTCTTCTGGAATGTTGCCTCCACCCTCAGCCATAGTTCCAGCTGCTAGAAAAACAAAAGCCACTGAACTCTTAAATACTTTGTTTATACCTGAACCCTTGGCTCTCATTGAGTGGGACTTGGAATCACCTCTACCACTGACCCTAATTATCCATTCACACATTTAATAAGCATCCATTGAACATTCACTGCATTTATTCAACAGTCTCTACTTGGCAGTCACAGCTGTAAGCAAGGAGCATTCAATGATAAATAAGGCATGGCTCATTCTTGAGGAGCCTGTAGCTTAATTGAGGTGGCAGATATACAAACAACAACTTATGATTCAATATAATACATGCTATAACAGAGGTGTGTGCAGTGTGAGCCCAAAGGAGAAGTGATTAATTTTTTCAATGGATTAGATCCATTATGTGATCACAATGTATTTCAGAATGATGTAATTTTTGAACAGTGACTTGAAGGAGGTTGGATAGTCCAAGCAGAATGAAGAGAATAATAAATAAGTAAACATATGGAAGTAGTTTTGGTAATAAAAGAGGGGAAGTGACATGGTTAGAGAGTGTCATGGAGTTACAAAACAGAGTCAATATTTAGTAGAAACAAATGGTGCAGAGCCCTTTAGAGCATAATTTCATTTATACTCAGAAAAAAGTTTTTGAGATTGATACTCCAATTATGTTTATACTGAAGATGGAGAACTGAAGTTTAGAGAACATAAGCAACTTGCCAAATGAAGAAGTCAGTTAGTTGTATGCTATGGCACACAGCTATAATCTTAGCAACTCGGTAGGCTGAAGAATGATGATTCCGAGCTCCAGGCCAGAGGCAGCCTGAGCAACTTAGTGATACCCTGTGTCAAAATAAAAAATCAAAAAATGACTAGGGGTGCAGTTCAATGTATATCACTTACCTAGTATGCCCAAGGACTTGAGTTCAACTCCCCTGTACTGACAACAACAGTAACAAAAACCCTCACAGTGACAAAGAGGATATTAAATTACTTAAAAATCAGGCTATAAACACCAAGCCAGCATGGTGGAATGGATACTAAAATGTGTGTGAACATGTCTGCACATGCCAGGCAAATACTAGTTCTGGTTAGGTCACAAACTGAACACAGACTGCCTGACCTGTGCTCTAAGAATTATTCTATGCTACTCCTGAGACAAAGCTAGAGATGTTGACTGTTAGTGTAGTATGAAACTCCTTACCTATATGTAGTAAATAGCCATGGAAATTATTAGATAATGGAAATGACAGAGGATGTAAACATGATGGTGTTTTAGAAAGATAAAAATGGTTGACGATCACCTGGGATGTGTAGAGGCACAAATCAGAGAGAACTTAGATTGCCCTTGCATTGCACCAGACAACATTCCCAACTATGACATTTATTGACAATAAGTTATTTTGGAAGGGAAGAGAAGTTGATAAATTTTAAGGATATTTCAAAGGAGAATTGAAAGGACTCTGTAAGACAATTGGTTTTGTGGTAATAAAGAGATGAAGAAAATCTGCATTTCTAACTGGTAATTGGGCAGATAGTAATGCCCTTACCTGAAAGTCTGACTGGGGAAGCAAGGACAGAGCAAAAACTAAGAGCTGTGAGTTTTCATACTTAGTGATTTTTTTTTACTTCCTATCTTGAAGCATTCTCTGTTCTTTCTCTCCTTTCTCTGTGTCTGCTCCATTATCTCTTCTCTTTCTCTCTCACTCTCTCGCTCTCTTTTTTCTATTTTTTTTTAAGTACTGGGGGTTGAACCCAGGTCCTTCCACTGTACCAGTGAGCTGCACCCCCAGTCCATTTTTTACATTTTTCAGACAGGGTCTCACTAAGTTATGTCTCAAATTTGCAATCATCCTTTCTCTGCCTCCCAAGTCGCTGAGTTGCTGGGACCATAGACGTGCTACCACACCTTGCCCATTACCTTCTTCTAACATGTGCATAAATTAAAACAAGTTTTAAGATTTAGTGAATTCATTTAATTTTCACTTCTTGCATGAACACTCAAGAATTTGAGAGTTCATTCCTAGAAATACTCTATACACTGTATCTTCCCAGATGTCATTTCTCCTACCTAAAGTGTCTTCTCTACATCTTGCTTGCATAGAAAACACCTGCACAATTACATTTCAATGCCCAGGCAAATGATACCTCCATGACTCCCTGCCCCAGGCCATGATAACCACTCCCTGCCAGTCTCCTGTAGGAATCTGTTCACAACTCCATTGGCATTTCTCATATTTAAATTACAATTGTGTGGTTACAAGTATGTCTCCTTAACAAACCGAGGTCAGGGGTTGGTGTTATGTGATTTCTTCTTTTCCAGTGCTAAGCAGGGTACCTGGCAAGTAATACAAGCTAAATAAATGCACATTGAACAAATAATAAATAGAGGTCTGGCCAGACAATTGGCTAAGTTGTAAGCTATATACAGAGACGTCATCAGGTGATAAGAGTTTTGCCACTCCTCAGCAGGCAGACACCATAAGAACAAGAGCCCTGCCCAAATCCATGTGCATCCCATGCAGAACTAAGCTGAACCTTCAGCAGGAATGAACCAAGAACAAGAGAGGGTCTAGTGATTTATTTATGAGGCACACAGGAGACACACATTCCAGATGTGATTTCTCTATATGTCTAGATGTCTAGATGTCCATATGTCATATTAAAGAGGGACTGCAGCCCTTTATTAACTTCCAATTTCCATATATAATTTCAACTTCTCACATATTATTCTTTAATCATGTATTTGACCCCCTTCAATCATCTACTTCACTCCACGATGTGAGGTTTTGTGTGAGACAACAGTGATGAGGGCTTCTCTAGATAGAGTTGCCAGATTCAGCAAATACAATACAATAAAATAAAAATACAGAAGGCCCAATTAAATTTGAATTTTAGCCAAAAAAGAATAAATGAAAAGTTTCAGCTCAACAACAAATACATTTTCGTAAAACTTCTTGTAGGGTGCTGTCGAGTCAAGTCCTACTGACAGCAACCCTCACAGGGTTTTCAATGGCTGATTGTTTGGGGATTATTTTGAGAGTGGACTGCCACAACCTTCTCCCATTTTATATAACTATGTTCTGTGAAATATTTGGGGTGTGTTTTTACTAAAAGTTACTCATTTATCTGAAATTCGAATTTAATTGGTTATCCTGTATTTTATCCTGTAGCCCTATCTCCAGTTCCCTTTCTGCCAAGAATTAAGAAGGCACTATGAACCCTACATGTTTGATATATGAATCCTAGTTAAAGCATAAGTGGGGGAAGAGTATCAGAAATTCATTCAGAAGCCTATAGAAAAACAGAGCAGATAGAAATGAATCTGTGAACAAACAGGATGGTGATAGCAACATTCCTTGCTTGGCCCAGGCTTTTTGCTGGCAGCAGCTCCTCAGCACGTGGCAGTGTAATAGGATGTAGGAGTTAAGAGCAGGTTCTTTGGAATCACATTGTTCTGGGGTCTAATTCCCTGCTCTGGCTCATACATGACTTGCAACCCTGAGCAAGTTACTTAACCTCTCCAAGACTGAATTTCATTATATCAAAGGAGGATAATAATGATAGCCTTCTAGCAGCTTTATTAATATGTTGTATCCACTTGGGCACCTGACCAGAGTCTTTAGCCTATTATTATTATTGTTAGTCCTAATTCTGCCTGCGTTGTTAAGTGTCACTTCCTTCTCTGGGACAACACAAGCTAGAGAATAGCTTAGAGTTAGAATAGACTAGAATAAGACAGAATACAGTAGCAAGCCTATCATGTGCTCTTCTCTCAGTATGTGCAAGGCACTGTGCCAACTGCTGGCACATATTTTTTCATTCAATCTATACAACAACCCCAAGAAGTATCATTATAGCTATTTTATAAACATTAGATTCAAGACATAGACAAATTAGGAAATATTTTAAGGTCATGGACTCACTGTAAGTGGCAAAGCCAAAGCTCAAATTCAGTTATGTCTGAACCCAAAGCCCATGTTTTTAACCCCTACTACATAGATTGAAATCCTTCCATGAGCTTGATAATTTGAGTCAGGTTGTTCCTTACCTGAGAAAAAAGTTCAATAATTTCCAATTAATTATGAAAGTAATTCCATAGGAATTACACCATTCCTCATTCCTTTCATTTGCTTACCCTTTTACCAAGTTAGCATGGTGTTCAGGAAGAAGGTCCTCAGCTTTTTCTTCCCAGCCTGGATAAAACCCTCTTTCCTAAGCTCAGTTTCTCCTCTGTCTGCAAAACTCAAATTAATTTGCTTATGCCAATGCAGAACAAGTCACAGCTCCCTCATTACTATTAATATGGCATATGTCAGAGGTTCTTGACAGACTATCAGGCATTTTACCTTTGTCATGTCATGCATTGTTAAAATAGTGTGGAGAAATAAGCAGGAATTATATTATGTCCCAATTTACAGATGAAGGAACTGAGGCTCAGGATGGTATCAGCCATTTGGCAGAGTCACACTGATACTCACTGGCAGAGTTATTAAACATACCCAAGCTTCTTTTCTCAAAAATATTCATTAACTCATTTTTTCAGTGTGTGTTTATTGAGTACCTTCTACATACAAGACTTCATCCTAGAAACCTGAAGCTGTTTTCTTGGCACCAGATCACCCAAAGTAGCTGACTGGAGGCTTTGCAAGCCTCACCCAGCTGAGCCTTGAGGAGCTAGCAGAATTCTTCCCTAAGTTGCAATATCTAGAACTTTTGCTTGCCTGAAAAATGCTCTTATGGTGAATTAAGACATGCCACTTTCTGGAATATCATCAAGTATTATCTACCTCAGGCAAACACAAAAGCAGCCATGTGACATGGCTCATGGAGGTCACTTGAATGTCATTCTCCAATAGCCCACTGGACAAGCACAGAGCTCATTCATAAACAGTGTCCCAGAAAGTTTCACACTGAAAGCTTCCTCATGTGGATGATTATCTCTAGATCAACCTTTAGGCAAGGAGAGGCAGGGCAGGAGATTGGTTGAGGAGGCCTGGAAAGCCCCTCCACACAGGTGCAGGCAGACCTGCCTGATTGTGTTTAACAAGTAGTTTGTGCCTTGGAAAGAATTCAACTAGGAAGGAGCAATCCTTGCCCTACCACTAGCTCTGAGACACTGGACAAGCCTCTTTTTCCCATATCCCAGTTAATTTCCTCATTCATAAAATGGCCCTGGACTCTCCACAAAATGTACATTTTAGTCAATCTATAAATTTTGGTACCTCCAAGTTCTCATCTGAATTAACTAAATTACAGCATTCCTCGGGATAACCAGTATCCTCTAGGCTGGAGCCAAGTTTGATCATATTGAGTGTTTGCCTCCAAAAGCAAGGCCATTTACATCTGTAATACATAGCTGCAGCTCAAAACCAATATTCTACTTTACCAAAGACAGATAGTTTTCCTTTTGAAAGATAGTAAGGCAGATTTTATTTAAAAGGGGGGGATTGGCAATAGGTATAGAGTGTGTTACAATTAATCTTGCAATGGAGGAAACAGATTAGATTCAATTCCCAAATTCTATTGTCTTTTTAGTTTTTTAATTTCTTTTTTTTAAATGTTTGCTATATGCCTTCAATAATACATGTTCAACACTAAAAAAACCCAGCCTTGTCTCCAAGAAGCCTACAGCCTATTGATGGACATATTTAAATGAGCATCTATTGGGCATATCAAGGGAGCATTTATTTCTACCTGGAAGAAATAGAAGCTTCTAGAGGAAGTGAAATCAAAGCTGAAAGTGAAATCAAATGCCAACCATTAGGCTCTTTGAGGATTCAGAAATAATAAAACTCTCTTCCATTAAGAGATTCACAGGCTAAGAATCAGCCTAAAAGTCCATCAGCAAATGAGTGGTTAGATGGTGTATAGTCTATCCACAATGGAATACTATTCAGTCTTTTTAAAAAGGCCAGCTTTTCATTTGTAGCAACATGGATGAAACTTGAAAACATGTTAAGTGAAATAAGCTGGACCTAGAAAGACAAGTGCCTGCAGCTGTAGCCCTGTGGCATCCCATCCCGTCAGATCTCGGAAGCTAAGCAGGGTCGGGCCTGTTTAGTACCTGGATGGGAGACCGCCTGGGAACACCAGAAGCTGTAGGCTTGGGAGAAGGACCTGGCAACCCCCTCCCAAAAATCAATCAGCCATTGAAAACCCTATGAACAGCAGAGAAGCACTGACAGTAGTGTTTCTGCAGTTGTACAGAGGGTCGCTATGAGTCGGATACCGAGTCGACGGCACCTAACAACAACAACAACAAGAAAGACAAGTACTCAATGATCTTACTTGTATGTAAAATCTAAAACAGGCTGGGAGAAAGGATTGGAAAATGTTTGACAAAGCGTACAAAGTATCAGTTAGATAGAAGAAGTAAATTCAGGATATCTCTTGTGCAACATGGTGACCATAGTTAATAATGATGTGTAATTTTCATGAAAATTGCTGAAAGAGTAGATTTAAGTATTCTCACCACAGATAAATGGTAAATATTTTAGCTAATACATATGCTAATTGGCTTGATTGAGCCATTAACAATGTACATACTAGTATTTTAAAAACATTTTATACCATAAATATGTATTTATGTATTTGGTTTTATTGATTCTTTTTATTTGTGTGTAGATAGATAGGTGCATAGGCTGAAGGAGAAGAGAGCTATTAAAACATTTAGTTCTCAGACAATGAGATGAAGGGGTAGATGATAAAGGAACAAGCTCTTTCTGGAGTAAGGTGAAATCGTGATCATGAATGTTTCACAGAAAAAGAGGACATTTGAACCTGAGCCTGAGTAATAAGTTGTTGTTGTTAGGTGCCGTCGAGTCGGTATCCGACTCATAGCGACCCTCATAGGGTTTTCAATGGCTGACTGTTTCGGGATTGCATTGGGAGTGGATTGCCAGGCCCTTCTCCCATTTTTGCGGTGCTGGGAATTGAACTCTGGGCCTCAGAGACTGCAGCGCAGCGCTCTACCCACTGAGCTAAATCCCAGCCCCAAGTTGTTGTTAGGTACTGTCAAGTAGGAACATCTGAATTTAAAGGATAGAGATGGCATCCCCAGAAGAAGAAAGAGCATGAACAAAGGAAAGGCATGGGTGTGAATGGGATGCCCAAATGTGGATGAGGAATTAGCTCAGAGCATAGGGAAAGGTGCCTGGTGCAGGAGGAGAGGAATAGGCACATCCTGCCAATCTGATTTGTGGCTTGCTGCTTGACACTGAATAGCAATTCTGCCTGATACCCATCTAACTAACAATTGAGTTCGTTGGTACTCCAGTACTCTTTACAGACACACATTAGAAAATCCAAGAGGGTTTTTCCTTTTCTATTTGAAAAAGTTTTGGTTTTGAAAGAGGGCTGAGCTCATTAGTAGAGATCGCAGAGCAAGCTGCATGCTCAGTCATCTTGTGCAACGAACTGAATTCCATAGCGAGTGATGTCACCTATACTTGCCCTATAAATGAAGCAAAGCTACAGGAGCATCTGAGCAATTTTTCTGCATCAATATCCAGTACTACAAGAATGGCTCTCTCAGTACTTCGGCTGCCAATTTTCCTGGGACTGCTTGTCTTAATCCTGACCTGCCTTGCTGGTAAGTGTGTCTGATCACAGACCACAAATTTTGCAGTAGTTAGCAGTGGTTCGAGTAAGTTGGCACTGATCCAGAACATAAAAAAGGAGGGAGCTTTGGGAATCAGAGAAAGAGTACTGGACTGGGAGACAGGAGGCATATCTCCTTTAAAAAAAGGAAGCATTTTTATTACAATCTTTTTCAGTTAAAGTCTTCATCCTCAGTGAATGCTTGAAGTTTGGAATGATTTTGGTTTTCTTATATACTCATCTGGTATAGTAACACTACTATATTACAAATTTCTTAATAGCTAGGGTTTTTTATGATTACAACTAATAATGTTCAATGGTAAAGAATATGTACTCTGCAATAGGACTCCTAGGCTACTTCTATTATTAAGCAGAAATATGGTTTTAGCTATGCTATTTAATCTCTCTGGTCATCATACATACAAAGGAATATTAAGAGTTAACTTTCTCTTAAAGTTATCACGAGAGTTCAATAAAAGAGACAGAACAAATTGAAATGGCACCTGGTCAGTATTAAGCATTCAATAAATGTTAACTCTTATTATCATATACAATCTTAACCGGCTTTCATAACAATCTTTGTAAATAAGCATGCGCAGTTTTCTCATTTTGATCCATACAGGTTAATAAACTGAGCTTGAAAAGGGAAAGTTACTTAAGCAAAGAAACAAGTGGAAGTGGCATTTGGTAATGAAAACTGAGTTCCTAGATTTTTTTCTATTACAACTAAATATTTACTTCTTTCATTTTTGATCCAAGCTCATAAAGGGCCACAAGGCAGTACACAACATTCTTATTCATTCATTCATCTTTTTGTCTGCAAGAGACTGTGAGCTCTTGGCTTGTCTCTATTCAGAATGACAGGTTAGGAAACACAAACCATGCAAATACTTAGCAATGGAGTTCTTTCAATGTGCCTTGGCAGATCTCACACCCCCAGGCCACTCATGGCCCATCAGAACAACAGAATACACAAAACAATAGAATTACTCTAGACGGAGACACAGAGATGCTTGTGCCCACACTACTCCTAAAATAATAAACACATTGCAGTGAGAGGTAAGATTTGTATCTTAAAGACTAGTCCCAGCTCTGTTTCTTGTAAACTCTGAAACTAAAGTTAAATCAGCTCACTGTTTTGAGCCTCACTTTCTTCATGGATAAAGTGAGATAATTATCAACTTTATCAGATCAAATGGATAAGCTTCTATAATCATTTTGTAAACTATAAAATTGTACAAATACCAGCAATACTGTATTTGTTCAGAAATTTATAATCACATTTGAACAAGAAATTCAACCTAGTAGTTCACGTAAATAAAAGTTATTTTGTATTCTATTTGAAAAGAAAACTATCTAACAAGGGCTTTGATGATTTGTTTCTAGGATATGAAATTGTTTGATATTTTGATATCATTTTTAATTTTCTTAATCTCCTAATGCATTAGAGGAGAAAGGGACTTACGTGCTAAATCATTTTGTTGTAATTATTAATATTACTAATAATAACACCAAACACTTATTATGAATTTACCTTGGGTCTGGTACTGTGATAAGTAGTATATACATTCTATGAATGAACAGATATATGTATATACCCATATTTGGTACATACGAGAGATATATAAAATATCTTTAAATCTTAATAACAATGAAAAAACTTAAAGACAGGAGTTAAGCATTGTGTGCAAAGTCACATGGCTAAAATTTTGTTGAAAATAAGAAGCAAACTGAGGTCGTAGGGCTCCAGACCATGTGGTACACCACACTCTAACACCTCTAAGTATATGTATGGTCCAAAGACTGAGGCCATGATTCTCGTCTTCAGGTACTCAATCTCAGGCTCCTTAGATATTGAAAAGCTAGTATTTAGTAATATATTGAAACAAAAAGTCAATAAAACTAAATCATTGTGTGAGTAGGTAGGTAGGAACATAGAAAAAACAGAACTCACCTTTTAAACAGGGAATTGCTGCTTTGTACTTAGCAGATGTCTTCAGGGAACAAATGTGCAGAAGGTAGTATTATACAATGTGAATAACATGCTCTGTGGAGTTAAAAGAAAATCAGGATCAAACCATGGTTCAGCTACATTTCAGCTGAATGATTTTAGATGACTCATTTAATTTTCCTGAGCATCTAGATCTGTTCTTTTCTATAAAACAGTAACACGAATACTGAGCTGACTGAGGATAAAAGCATACGATGAAGCCGTAGCCCAGGACCTGCCCAACAGGCACCCCACAAAAGGACTCTATTTCCTTCTCCTTCTTATGATGAATATGAACCAGTTCTGGGCACTGTAGTTATCGTGCCTTGTATATGAAGGTCATGTCTGTATTTGTCCTTTTTCTACCTTTACTTTTAGGTGAAAAACCATCTATATACATAATGTTAATTTTTAAACAAAACCTCTCTGAATGAAAGAATCAACAACTAGATAAGTGAATACTTGATGATTAGTATAATACTCTTGGTTATAGAGCCCAGACTGGTGTTCTTATCCTATCTTTGGTTGTGGCATTTTGTTGTTGCTGCCAACTCATAGCCACCCTGTGTACAGCAGATCGAAACACTTCCCAATTCCGTGCCAGGAACATGATCTTATTTATGTTTAAGCCCATTGTTGTAGACACTGTGTCAATCCAACGGGTGGAAGGTTTTCCTTTTTTTTGTTGACCTGCCACCCTCCCAAACATGATGTCTTTCTCCTGGGTGATAAATGTTTGTAAAATTGAATCCCAATTTTTTTTTACTAATAGTTTCTATTTTAAAATATAACATAGATGCAAGGCTTTTGATTTCATAAAGGCCTCCACAAAAAGCTAACTATGAGTCCTTCATCTGAAGTCATTGAGTAGATGGTTCAGATGCTGGGACTTCATGAATCAAAACTTGCAGTGGATTTGCTAGATAAATGATAAGAAAACCTTTTGAGTTTGAATTTCTGATAAGTAATGGATGATCTTTTACTATAAGCCTATCCTGAATATAGCATGGATCAGTCCTACACCAATGAAATACTTTTAGTTTATCTGAAATTTAAATTTAACTGGGCAATTTGTATTTTTATGTACCAAGTCTGATGACACTGCTTCTTAGGCTACAATAAAATTAAAAGATAAAGGCCCTACATCATTTGTCACCAGGGTCCAGAGCAAAGGCAGCACATTGTAGCTGCTATCACTCTTCCATTTATTTTCATCTTATGAAAATGAAGACCACTAAACAAAGCCAATGCGAGAACCCACTGACAACCCACTCCTGAAAGAATCAGCCATGAAAACCCTATGTGTAGCAGAAAAGCACTGATGATAAAACTGGGCATGGCATAGTGTCGGGTAGTTTCATTCTGTTATACATTGGGTTGCTATGAGTTAGACCCAACTCAGTGATCTAACAGTAATAACAGGCAAAGCCAAAACACCCTCAAGCGACTTGCATGGAACCAGACTCCCTCTCTGGATGCTTGATTCTCAATCCAAAGGTCTCTTCATTACCTTCATTATGGGCTAAGTATAGAAGACCTGCAGTTATGGTCCCATCTTCTTCTCTTGCTTTTTTTGAGGTCTCCTTCAAGTTCTTAATCTTAGACCAGTGAGCTAAAAAATGCATATCCCATAGGATTTCCCAGGGATAAAATTATGCAGTATTTATAAAATCATTATTTTTAAAACTAGCAGGTGACATACAAATGATAAAATGTCTTTATAATTCTTATTGTATTTTCAAACTTATAAAAGAAGTACACATTGTATTACTTTTTTTATCAAGGATAATACAGTACATCACAGAGTTCTTAAATATCCAGACTTTAATATCAGACATGGGTATGAATTATATTTCTTCCACTTACTAACTCCATCACCAAAACAGTTTATAAACCTCACTCCAATTCTCTTTCTTCATCTTTAAATTTACATAATAATTTTCCTAACTCATAGAATTGCTTTCAGGATAGGATGAGACAATACATGTGAATTTTTTGTTATAGGTGTTTGCTCAACAAATAGTACTCGTTGAGATTTCATTATTATTATTACCATAGGCATGGGGATTACATGGAAAAACAGCTGTAGTATAATAGATGGAAAAACCAGGCATTCTGTATTTCAGCCCTGGCACTGACATCTACTTGTTGCTTAACTCTGAGGTCCTTAAATGCTATGAGCTTCCATTTTCTCCTGCACAAAATGGAGCCAATGTCTAATGAAGTTTCAATGTCTGTTGGTCTGTTTGTTTTTAGGAATAAATGAGATAATGTAAGTTAAGATTTTAACCAGGTAAGAATTAAATGTTCAATGAATGTTGGCCTATAATGTAATATAATTAGAGTGGGGGTACCTAGGGCTCTAAGGGCTCCCTAACTGAAGAGACTTCCCTTTCTTGTGGCTTCAAATCACATCTGAGAGTCTGTTCTATTTTTTCCAGATGACAAGCCAAATGACAACCCAGACAACAAACCAGATAACAAGCCAGATAACTCAGACAAAAATCCAGAGCAAGATTTCCCCAAATTCTTGAGCCTCCTGGGCACAGAGATCATTGAGAATGCAGTTGACTTCGTGCTCCGTTCCATGGGCCGGGGATAGTAAGCACTGAGACATACCTTGCTTTTCCCCAGTTCACTGTAAATAATTACCACATTGCATTAAACTGAATGAAAAATAAGATTTGTGGCACAGGCCAATGCATTCCTTTTTCATAGGAAATGTTACCCTGCCTTAAGATACGTTTGCATCTGAATAAATTGTCCTAAATTTATTTGGGGTAAACTTATTCTTGTCAAGAAATTCCACACAATATTTTTAAGTCCCAAAACCTCATAAAGAGGAGGAAGAGCAGTGGACCAGGGGCCAGAAAGTCATATCCTAGCCCTGAGTCAAATGTTATAGTGATGGGTGGTGTTAGTGATGGGTGTTTCTTTTTTTATTGTTACATTTTCTTATTGCTAGTGCTTGGTCCTGCAGCTTGTCTAAATGTGCCTCCTCAGAAAACTATCCTATGATCTTCTGTTAATACTCTTTCAGTCTAACCCTCTGTTATTCTCTATCATTTTACTTTGTAATGATGTCATTATAACATTAGCTGCCCTCTGAAATTCTTTATTTATTTTCGCTCATATAGGTAAAGGAAGAAAGAGACCAGATTGATCTATCTCACTGCAATAGCATAGTTTCTAGCCCAGAGTGTAAGACTGTTGGCAAATAATTATTGATGTTATTAACTAATTAAGGAAAGAGATCATGGAAATTAGCTCTAAAGCCCCTTTACTCCAATTTGACTAGAGAAACTTGAAGGATCTTCACTCAAATATCTAACAGTCCACTCAAGAGAACATATTTTACTGATAGAAGCATCAGGACCAAAGACATACCCAGTACTCCATGTCCAAAGGAAGACACTGATATAATGGGAACAAAGCATGGGAGGAGCCCATCAAAAAGCATGACTAAGCACATAATATGTGAAGAGTAAGGACCCGATATGTGAAGGAAATATCCAGACTATAAATCCCTTTACCTTATTGAAACTTCAGACTTTATGGGAAAATAACATAAGCCAATGCAGTGACAACTAAAAATGCCTACCAAGATAAATGTTCACCTGAATATCACAGGCTAATTCTGTCAATGGGGCCAATTCACTTAGGGAAGTGTTTATGGCAATTGTGAGATGAAATTTGGGCCTTGAATGAATGAATGAGGTTTGATTCAAAACAGAGGGAGAGTGATGAGAATTCATAAATATGGGAATTTTGCTTTATTTACTCCAATATATCTAATGCCTAAATATGGTGTCAGGCACATAATAAATACTAGATATATGTTTTGGAGATACTTACTAGGTGCTGTCGGTATCCACCTCATAGTGACCCTACATACAACAGGTGAAACATTATTGTCAGTGCCTCTCTGCTGTTCATAGGGTCTTCAGTGGCGGAGAGTTTGGGAAGTAGTTTGCCGGGTCTACCTCCCAAGCCTACAGTATCTGGTCTCCCATCCAAGTACTAACCAGGCCTGGCTCTCCTTAGCTTTTGAGATCTGATGGGCTCAGACACCACAGTGCTATGGCTGCAGGCTTGGAGACACTAAATAGCCTAGATTCTTCCTTCTTGTATTTTAGATTACACTGGAGCCATAGAGACTGCATTCCACTTAGCATTTTTCTCAAAAACGTATATTCTTAACTCCTCTCATTCTTTGAGGAGGCTCACATTTGTGTGAATATTTCCTTCCTGGGTTTCCATGACATATTTTCCTCATTATCTCTCTACTCCTAGCCATTCTTTCTTATTCTTTTTATTTGACTTTTCATCATGAACCTGCCCCTTAAACACCATCACTCATCAAGGCCCCAAATGCACCTGATATTTCATGGTACAGTTTGCACGTTAGGAATATTCCACACAATCTGATGAGTCCTAAATCCAGATCTCTATTTTATTGTTTTTTCTGTTTCCAGACTGAAATGACTGATTTCTTACTGCAAAACTCCACCTAGTTTTTTTCCACCAATACTTCAGTGTCTAAACTCAAGTCCATCATGTCACTAAAAACCTGCTTGTTCTTATCAGAGGACATCACATTCACATTCATCCAAAATTCAGAAACCTCAGGGTCAATTGGATCCTTCCTACTCATCATCACTTTCATCCAGGTACTGAATATTCTACCTTAAACTTTCTCCCTATAGGATGTCCCACTTCAAAGCCACTGATGAAATAATCTAATTGACCTCCTCATCATCTCTGTCCTGAGTTTGTTTTGTGAGATTTCTAATCATTTTTGCTGTTTTCTCTCACTCTTCAATCCAACTCTTCTTTATTTACTACTAGAACACTTTCTTGGGCTGGGATTTAGTTCAGTTGGTAGAGCGCTGCGCTGTAGTCTCTGAGGCCCAAAGTTCAATTCCCAGCACCCCCAAAATGGGAGAAGGGTCGGGCAATCCACTCCCAAGGCAATCCTGAAACAGTCAACCATTGAAAACCCTATGAGGGTCGCTATGAGTCAGATACCGACTCGATGGCACCTAACAACAACAACAGAACATTTTCTTGAAAGCACAAATGTTGTCATATCACTGTTATTCTTGAAATCTTTTCATGAATTTTCACTGCCTACAAAACAGAGCCCTCATATATCTGTCAGCTTGTCATGCTGTGGGGGCTTGCATGTTTCTGTGATGGTGAAAGCTATGCCACCAGTATTTCCAATACCAGCAGGGCCACCCACAGTAGACAGGTTTCAACTGAGCTTCCAGACTAAGACAGACTAGGGGAAAGGACCTGGAAGCCCACTTCTGACACAATTAGCAACTGAAAACCCTATAAATAGCAAGGGGCTGGGATTTGGCTCAGTTGGTAGAGTGCTGCGTTGCAGTCTCTGAGGTCCCGAGTTCAATTCCCAGCACCGCAAAAATGGGAAAAGGACCTGGCAATCCACTCCCAAGACAATTCCGAAACAGTCAGCCATTGAAAACCCTATGAGGGTTGCTATGAGTCGGATACCGACTCCACAGCACCTAACAACAACAACATAAATAGCAAATAATCACTTTCAAGTACAGTGCCAGAAATTGAGCCCCCCAGCTTGGAAGACATTCAAAAGACAGACTACTGGGGAAAAGAGGCTTCCTCAAAGAAGAGTCAACCTTAATGATGAGAGTAGAGACACTGGGACCTCCTTTTAATGATGTTGCATGATTCAAAATGAGAAGAAACACAGTGGATGTAAAACATAACTCAACATAACTCAACTCAAACATAAATCAACTGTGTGCAAGACACAGTGTTATGTTTCATTCTGTTGTACACAGAGTTTCTATGAGTCGGACTCAACTGGACAACACCCAACAACAACAAATCAAGACAGCAAATACATTGAACTGTTGGTAAAGGTCCCTCCCTCATATGCATGTATCTTTGAGTTACATCTCTCACCCCTCCAATCAGACACCTAATGCCCCAATAATAGATTATTATTGTTTTAAGGGAATATCATGTTATTACAAGCCCCCATGTACTTTGCATGTGCTTTTTCCCTGTCTGCTAGCAATGTCTAATCTCCAAGCCCCAACTTTACTCTATTTACCTATCAAGTGTAATCATTTTTGAAAGTGCAATTCAAAAACAGGCTCTGTGAAGAAATCACAGATCCCTACAGTTACAAAATTCAGTTTTTCACAATTTAGGGTTTCATAATGCTCTGTAGGAATCTTCACAAGAGCATTTTCCTCTCATTGTTTTAAATTACTTATATCTGAATGTGTCTGTTTTCTCCAGTGGACTACAATCTCTTCAGAAACCATAGTTTAGCCATCTTTATCTTCTCAGAAGCTATCATGGTACCCAATCCCCACACAATATAGTGTTTCTGGCATTTAGTAATGACTCTGAAGAACTAAATTTTACTTTGCTTTGCAATTTATTGGCCATATGATTTGGAAATGTACTTTTATCTTTTGGAGATTTACAGTTTGTTTCACATCTAAAAAGAGATAATAAAATCCACTTAACAAATGTTTATTAATTCATACTATATGCCAAGCACTGTTTTAGGTGATAGGGATATATTACTGAACAAATATACCAAGAGATCTTCCTTTATGAAGTTTATGTATAAAAAGACATCTAACTAACAGGTTTGTTGGAAAAGTTCAAAGAGATAACTATGTATAAGTTGCTTGTCAACCATGAATTATTATAGAAATCTTAGCTCTTATCTCCTTCTGACAGATAAACCAGGAGAAATAACTTGTGACTCAATCAATATAGGACACTTTAGTGCTGGGTACAGCAGTGTATGCCTATAACTCGAGAGACTGAGAGGAGGATTGTGAGTTTGATGCCCACCTGGGGAAAAGAGTGAGACCTTATTAAAAACAATACAAAACAGAACCAAAAAAGGACACCTTAGTGATCATTCTAACACTCCTATTCAGTCTAAATCATAACTCATTTTCTTTTATTTTTCTTCTTTACAAAAGCATTTATGAAATCTGCTAATAGCCAGAAGAACAGTCCTCAAAGTGACTTCCTCAGGTGATTTTAATTTATGATTGTATATTAGACAAGGGTAAAAAGGTTTGACTGATTTCATTTAATGATTTTAGACATCCATGTATAACTATAAGCAGAAAGGTATTTTCTTTCATTGCCCTTGTTACAGTTTGTTTTTAAATTAATTTTAAATGGATATATTTTCATCTTATTTGCTAACTTAATGAGATTTTCTTAAAGCAAGACGCTAATTGTGGTATCAAACAAGTAGGTAGTAGAAATTAAGAGGTCTAATTCCTATCATCATTCTCCTAGGAACTTCTTTTATTAGCTTTCTGTCTCTTTAACAAATACCTGAGAGAATCAACTAATAAAGAGAAATGGTTTATTTGAGCTTGCAGTTTTGGAGATTTCATTCCATAATCAGGTGATCTTATTGCTTTGCTCCTGTAGCAAGGCAGGACATTATGATGGAAGCATGCAATGGAACAAAACCACTCAGCTCATAGCCAGAAAGAAAAGAGGAACAGACCAGAATCCCACAATCCCCTTTGAAAGCACATCCTCAGTGACCTGAAAATCCCCCTCTAGGCCCCAATTCATGAAGGTTACACCACATCCCAATAGCATCAAGCTAGGAACCAAGTCTTTAATACCCAGGCCTTTGAGAAGCATTGCAGATCCAAACTATAGCTTGTTTTGTCCAACTTCATCTGTGAAATGAGAGAACAGTATACACTAAAAATGTAAGGGCCCACATAATCATGCAGCTAGGTAATTAGTTATGAAAAGAGTACATTTGCTAAACTTAATTCAAGTAGGTAGGACCAGCAATCTCTCTTTCCTACCAACTCAGATTTATATGCAAACAATAAGGTTTGAGTGTCCCAAAATACCTGATTTTCCTTTACTCAATCCTTTCCTGAGAATAGAATTTGAAATAGAAAAACAGAAATTTTAGATCTGAGAAGATGATATCAGTGGCTAATAAGAACCCATCACTTATTCTGTTTTAGGCATTAAGTTCTAAGGATATAGTTCTTACTTTGATTAATAGAACCAAAGTCCTTGCAACTAGATCAGTAAGCAATTTAATCATAAATGGAGAAAAGATTGAGGTTATCCAATCTTGGTTGCTTGGTTCAGCACTCAACACCCACAGAAGCAGCAGTGAAGAAACAAAAAGATGCATTGCATTGGGGAAAGCTACTGAAAAAGACCTCTTTAAAGTGTTGAAAAGTAAAGATGTCACATTGATGATGAAGGTGTGCTTGACTCACACCATGATATTTTCAGTCACATCATATGCTTGTGAAAGCTGGACAGTATATAAGGGAGATAGGAGAAGAACTGATGCTTTTGAATTATGGTGCTGGAGATGAATATTAAACATACCATGAACTGCCAAAAGAACCAACAGATCCATCCTAGACTTGCAACCATCATGTTTCTTGGAAGAAAAAATTGCTAGACATACATTTTGGACATTTTGTCAGGAGGGACCAATCCCTGGAGAAGGACATCATGTTTTGGAGATTGGCACATCATTGAAAAAAAAGGAAGGCCCTCTAATAGATGGATTGACACAGTGACTCCAACAATAGGCTTACCCACAAAAAAGATCATATGCACATGGCACTGTGCTGAGTAGTGCTTTGTTCTGTTGTATATAGGGAAGCTATGAGTTGGACCCAACTCAGTGGCAATTAAACAGCAACAACATGAAAAATAGATATTGTTATTCTTAAGATTCATAAATCAGGAAATGCTGGCTAAGGAGAATCATTAATGTGACCAATCAATAAGGGAGGCCAGCAGGACTGACCTGAAGTAAGCCTTATTTCAGAGTTTGTGCTCTAGCTCTAAGCCACAGTGCTGCTGCAGAGCAGAGAGGAATGTACAGGAGGAGGTACCAGAGAATAGAGATTAAGCTATGTGCTCTTACACATGATTTCAAGGGCACATTGAAATAAAACACTACCCCTTTTATTAGTCGAGCATGGTCTTTCCCAACTTCTATTTGTTAACTAGCCTGGGAAAGTTTCTTTTCCCTACTGGTTCCATTTCACAATTTGGGTGTGACTATTTTAAGTTCAGAAAGCTGCTATCATATTACCCTGGAACATAGCCTACCATTTTCTATAAGGTTCTAAGGATGGAAATAAGGCTTGAGCATTGAAACCAACATATGCCCAACCCACATACTCTTGACTCTCACCCAAAGCCAGAAAAGCTTTTAAAAACACTCAGTTATGTTTGCATTTTTCCATTCTGATCTTCTCAGGGGAGAACTTTCCTTTTATTGCAGGTGTTATAACACTTTGCCTTCATTTAGTCTGCTAGTATAAACCAGTACCTTTCTTATCCATACCTCAAATCCTTCGAGTACCACTCTAGAAGTCAGTATATGAGGCAGTCCAACAGTCAAGGCAACATGGAAGAATAAGAGCAGAAGACCTAGAGAAAATGTGAGTTCAACCTTGAACTTGGACACTTAGTAGTTGTATAACCATGTTAGGTAACTATGTCTCCCTGAGCCTCACTTTCCTCCTTCTGAATTTTAAAAATATGAGGAACTTAATTTCCTAGATATCAATGACCCATACTACTGTGATGTCTGATCCTGTTAGAACTCTGAAGCTAAGCAGGCTGGGACCTGGATATTAGTTGGATAGGAGATGGCCTAGGAACTCCAGGTTCTATAGGCTTGGGAGAAGGACTTGGGAATCCAATCCACCCCAAAAAAAAATCAGCCATTGAAAACCCTATGAATAGCAGAGGAGCACTGACAATACTGTTTCACCTGCTGTGTCTAGGGTCACTATGAGTTGGACACCAACTCGACCACACCTAACAACAGATCTCAATGCCAGAATTTTTTTAAACTACACATTAAAACAAAACTTAAGTAGATTCCTGAAGCAACTTTAGATGCCTTAATGAACAAGGAGAAATGGCTAAATGTGGGGCTGTAAAAAATTTGAACTAGATAGAAGAAAGCATCTAAAAGGAAGATTGAATGTGTGGTTTGATCAGGAGGACCTCTTTAAATGCTCATGACTATATACTTAATAGGTAGCTATAGAAATTTCATTTGTATAATTGCCTGATCTAATCAAAAGCAAATCATCACTTTAGAATTGATTCACAGCAGTGCCTATTTCTCCTGTATAGAGAATTTGACCAAAGTTCTACATAGTTCCTAAATTAAGATAGATAAATGCCCTACATTTCTCCTACCAGTCTTTCTCTTTTTCTTTCTTTCTATATCTCATTTTACATATTCCATCAATGATTATTTAATCCATTCCTACTATATGTCACATTCTGCCAAGGCTTCCTATACAAAAACGTTGGCCAGCCATTTAGAAGTTCATAGTCTGGGCTATCACTTAGCACACATACCTGATAACTATGGAGGGAAATAATAAGGTTATGTATGAAATGACCATTGGAATGCTTTGGGGAAAAGTAAACAAGAGGGAACATCTGGAGGGAATTATGAACATTATGAAGGCTTTACAAAGAATATGAATTATACATAATTCTTTACACAATTTCACATAATGAGTAGGGAGCAGTACAATATCCAGAAAAATTATAATCCTCTAATAATTAGATATCTGATTCATCTGAGACCCTCTCAATCCTCTGAGCAACCATATTAACATAATTAGGAATAGATTTAGAATTTCCAAGAGACATAAATTTCAAATTTTATTGTCCCACATCACTTGAAACCACATGGATTTAAGTTGCACCTCTTCATGTCTTAAGTCATTTGACATATTTAGGTATAAATTTCCTTTCCTAAGTTAAAAAATATGATGAACCTCACTACTTATTAAGATTTTCAAAAGGAGCAATAAATGGAAAACCACTCTATGAATTTTTAATTTATGCACAGTTTTACTGGAGAAAGAAAAAAACATGCCATGGACATACTAGATCTCATGCTTAGACTTGCTAAGTCAGAACTTCCTAGGGATGGACCTAGAAATAAATAAATTGAAAATTCTGATGCAGCTGATGAAGAAAAATTCAGATTTTCACAATATCACTTAACATCCCTTTGGAGAGTTCTTATGGTAAAATTTTACTTAAGGATTTAGAGCAAGAAAAAATTATCTCCCCTAAAGTCTGCTTCCTCTTTTATAATCATAAGATTTATTTGGCCTGTTTTTTTAATCTCCCCATGAAACACCCAGTGAAACTGATGACTCAGTTTATTGATTTATCCTTATATTTATCCTATGTGCATTCTCTCTTCATCTTTGTCCCTAAGTCTTTCATTATGTACCGTGAAATTTGTTTTTGTTGTTGCTTATTTTTCCCCAAATGTGTTATAGTTGCTTTTATTATAAAATGTCTGCTATTCTAAAATGCACAAGTGTAAGCAATTAAAAGAGAAAATGGAAAGTTTTTGCTTTTCTTGCTGCTGTTTTCTTTTTCTTTTATCTGTTGTCATAAACCCTTTCATGGTGGTAATTGTTTCTCTCTCTCTGGCTAGTGTTTCTCTGGCTAGTGTTTCTAAGGACACACCTATTTGGCTCTTGGACAATCCAAATGCATCTAAATCCTGCTTTTCCAGTTCTGCTTCACATGTCTTTCAGAACAGAGACCTTAAGGCAGCTCCTAGTAAGTTCTCAGAATTCAGAGCCCTCCTTCAGCAAAACATAACTCATTTTGAACATCTTAACTTTGCATTTTTGCCTTAGAAATCAGAGAAGAGTATGGTTGGTAGCAGTTATTTTTCCTGGCATGTTTAATGTTTTTATTGATGCTGAAATCATGTATGTATGCATACATATATGTGTGCATATATATCTCACCAGCATAAACAAGAATAGATTTAAATAAAAAAACTAAAACCCAGATAAAGTAACAAGTCCAAAATCAGAGTCAGTAGGTGATAGAAAGGTGATTTAAAATTCATTCCAAAAAATAAGCTCTTTAAGTCCTAAAATATGTGAAGTTTCAAAGTTTTACCCATAGTTTTTGGAAAGGCTTTCAAAATATATGCCCACTCTTCTATGCCAGTAAACTAAAAATTGGCTTTTTTCCCCTAACAAAGTTATTGTTGTTTCCTAGAGCTATTATTATTCTCATAGAGGGATGGCAGAGTCCTTGAGTACTGTACTGCAGTACCTCCCTGCTACTATCTCATGACACATAGGTCAGTCTTCAAGAGCCATTGCTATGGTTCTGGATCATTTTCCATAAAAATTCTCCCAGAATCATTTAATGTGTTCAGTAAGACAAGATTGAAATCACAGAGCAAGATGGCCATTAAGGCAATACTCTAGTGTCTAGAATAAAACATAGGTTCTAAGTGTTTGTTACTGAGTTCTCAAGAGATGTCTGTGTCTTACCCTTCCCAAACACCTTGATTCTGAAAGCAACTCTATTGTATTTTCAGTAAATCTTTTGTTTTTCTGTCTTCCTGTTTTTACTTATCCAGAATATATTTGTATACAAGTCAATGAATCTTCAATAAAGAGCAAATAACCATTAGATATTGAAAACACATGCTACATCTTCAGCAAATTCCCAAATACACTCTGCATTTTTAGAGTCTGCATCAAGTTCAACTATTATAGCCTTCTTAAACAAATCACCTAAGATATCTCATATTCAGCATTAGACACATGTTCTGCTTCTCCCCACCAAAATCTCTTTACATATTTTGAATTACTGACTTGTACCTTGATAATACATTTACTATAGCTACATAAGCCTGCAGCCTTAGCACTGTGAAGTCCAATCCCATCAGATCTCAGAAGCTAAGCAAGGTCATGCCTGGTTAGTACTTGGATGGGAGACCGCCTGGGAACACCAGGTGCTGTAGGCTTGGGAGATAGAACCACTAACCCACTCCCAAAAAATCAATCCACCATTGAAAATCCTCTGAATAGCAGAGAAGCATTGACAATAGTGTTTGTACATTGTAAATTGTTTGTATATTGTACACCTGTTGTACATAGGGTTGCTATGAGTCGGATACCAACTCGAGAGGACCTAACAACAGGATAGCCACATTGATTAAGGCACTACCTACATGTGAGAAACACTCTACAAGAGCTTCTCTGCCTTATATTTTCCCATTTTTTATACCTTTTGAAATCACTCTTTCACAATTGGGGGGAAAACAGATGCCAATTCAGTACTGGTTTTGTGCATTGCTAAGAAGTAGCTAGCGGTCCAAGATCTGTAGTGATCTAGAGATTTTGAAGCCTTCTCTGTTACTTTACAGTGCATGTGTCCTTTCCCTATCCTTCAATGCCTTCTTTCCCCACCCTCCAATGACATCCATGTCTCCAGCCAGCAGATAGGTACACCTGCTTTTAAAGATCAAAAATCTCTTTTACCTACACAGTGTTTTTCTTTTATGACTTCATGATATCCATGTAGCCTCATAATTGCAGTATGATTGAAGTGAGCTAGTGAAGCAGTATTTTCTTCATATGACAGCAGGAGAACAAGAGGTTCAGGGAGGCTAACTGGTTTCATGACTAAGATACCACTGCTCATAGACGCTGAGCGAGAACTACAACCAAGTATGTCTAATTCCCAACAGAGCATTCCCCTGTGAAACCTTGAGAACACAATTCACATTGTTACTATTTTGTTGTCACGCTAAAAGTTCCTGCCATGACTCCCCTACTTGAAGGAATTTGTATCATGCTCTTTATGAAAATGCTGAACAGGAGAAATTTTACTTGAATAAAATTTAAATTGTATCAATTCCTTTCAGCATTTCCTCACCTCATTCCAAGCAAAAGCCATATATTTTTTTAACCACTTCCCAAACTGGTACTCATTCCTTTCCTCCTTTCATCCAGCCACATTAGGATCTTTGCCAGTCTTTAAATACATCAAGCACGTTCTTTCCATAAGGTTTTGAATTTATTCCGACCTGTATCCAAAACACATCTTCAGGGGACTCACGTGGCTTTTTCCTTCACTACTTTAAGTCATTTTCCAAATATCACTTTTTCACCACATCTTTGTTGACCACATTATGTATATACTTCCTATCCCATTTGACTGCTTTAATTTTCCCCATAGCATTCATATTTTAATATAATGTTAAATCCTGATTTATTTTGTTTCCTTTTTCTATCTCTCCCCATCAGAATGTGAGCTTCATGAAGCAAGAATTTTGACTCTTTTTCTCAATGTTTCTAACACAATAAGGGCAGGAATGAAACCATTGTCTAACCCAAAGTAGCTGTTTATTGAACATTTCTTGTATTCTACATTAAATGAAGAAATAGAAA
>VMDO01004762.1:0-92414 GCA_007922755.1 Pedetes capensis | reverse complement strand
AATCTGAAAACACTGAAAAGACCAAAGAGTTTTAAGCATTAAAAGGAAAATGATCATTGTTGATTTCTGAAAAGATCTCTTGGCTGCTGTGAAGAAGAGAGTAAAGCAGGAAACCAGTTCAGAAGCTCTTGCAAGAAATAAACTTGGACAACGAGGTGTCAATGTAAATGGAGTGACAAGGCTGGAGATGAGAGAATAGTAAGAGATGAGCTTGACAGGATGTGCTGATGAGTTGGATATGAGGTGTCAGGGAGAGGGAAGTATTAATAATGACTTCTAGGCATCTGACTAATGCAAAAGGATGCATGATAGTGTCATTCAGAGAGATGAAGAACACTGGAGAATAAACTGCCCAAGGTTTCCTGGGCTCTTAGGATAAGAACAGTGCCTATAACCATGACAAGCAATGCAGGGCTTAACCTCTGTCCACCTGTCAAGCCACACCTCATAACCTTCCTTTTCTAATCACATGATTCCATCCTGTGAGTCTTCAGTTTTTTGAAGAAGCCATGTTCTACTCACTGTAAAGGTATTTACCCATTCAGTACCTTCTTCTCGGAACATTATTTGACTGAGATGGTTTCCTGTAAACTCTGTAGTGATGTGGACCCTGTCCACTTTGTTTATCAGTATATGCTTAATGCTTGTCAAAAATACTGCAATCAATATTTAATCATCATTTAACCAATAAAAATGCATAAACAAACAATGACCATTTGTATTATCTAATCAGGAAACAAGTTCTCATTTGATAAAGTTCTTATTTGATAAAGATACACAGCTGGCTAGTGACATTACAAAGAATGCACTTTGAAATAAGTATAAAAATAAATTTATAAAACTGTTATGAATATATTTATTGATTTAAATTAGTGTCTAACTTTATTTTCTTCAATCAACTCTGAAAAATGAATGCTGAAAATTGAAGAGTTTGAAGCTAGGAAATGATTCTTACATTTTAGGGAAACACCTTTTGTGCTGTTGGCTGTGGTTTGGAAATAAGTCATTGGAAATACAGAGGTCTTTTGAGATATTACTACAGTAGTCCAGTGAGCAGTGACAGGGCTTTAAGAAGAGCAGTGACCATAATGATTCAAAAGCTATATAAAATAATGTGAAAAAAGTAATAATTAGTAGAGTTTGCTTATAAATTAGAAGAGAAGTTAGATATGAGGAAGAACTTAGTTTTTCCTCAAATTTCTGTCTCAAGTAATCATAAAAATGGTTGTGATATAAACTGAGATGGGAAAATAGAACATAGAACATGTTTTGAAAGAAGGACAATGAGTTCAGATGGAAGTCTGTTCAGTTAAACATTAGAAAGTGTAAGTGCCTTACAGGTAACTTAAGTGTCTCCTCAAAAAGGAGATACAAACTAACTGGAGATCTTGGAGTTTATAACACCGTGGTTATATTAGTATCCATGAGAATGCATGAGATCTCCCAGTTAATGATTATATTCAAAGTGAATAAAGAAGAATCATCAAGTTTAGAAACTTTGGAGTCATCAACCTAGCCTGTAGATAAAGTCAGAATAGTAAAAGTCATTTAAAGATACAGAAAAATAATAGTCAACTAGAAGAAAGGTGCCTGCAGCCATAGCCCTGTGGCATCTGACCCTGTCAGATCTCGGAAGCTAAGCAGGGTTGGGACTGGTTAGTACTTGGATGGGAGACCGCCTGGGAATACTAGGTGCTGTAGGCTAGGGAGAAGGACCCAGTAACCCACTCCCAAAAAACAATCAGCCATTGAAAACCCTGTCAATAGGAGAGAAGCACTAACAATAGTGTTTCTCCTATTGTATGTAGGGTCTCTATGTGGGGCACACACCTCCTGGTCTGGCCCAGATGTTCAGATGGGTGGCACCAGGGTGCACACAGATATTTAAACACAAGACACTCGGGACCCTCGGGTGAGGGGCATGGACTCCTGCTGCCCTCGGGAATGCTGCAAGAGAGGGGGCAAAAGGAAAAAGGCTTGGGAGCTTTTACCTTGCCGGGACGGACTGAAAGTAGCTCTTTATTCTCTTGGCAGGGCAGAGAAAAACCCAAACAAGTGTTAGCAGCCTAAGTGCTGCAGCTCTTTTTGCTGCCTCAGAGGCAGTGGCTCTTCTGCCTCTGATGCTGGGACCAGAGACTGTCCTCAGCTTCTGCCCCTAGGCGCTGGGCAAAGGGACTGTCCTCACCTTGATTGTAGAAATTGAGCGTGCCATCTAGTTGTCATGGTCTGGGTGGTCACTAGGAGAGATGCTTCCATGTTGCTGGTGGAATCCAGAGAGAGAGTTCTTACTTCATCAGTGGTCAGACAGAGACAGAGTTCACAGCAGGAAGCTAGCAGCCAACAGCTCGCAGTATCACCCCAGCAGCAGCCTCATAGCTCTCAGCATTACCATCAGCAGCTAGCCCCATCATCACGAGCCTCACATGCAGAGCGAGCTTTGTTTATATAGCTCTTAGGTAACTAACTGCCTTAACTGCCTCAAGATGGCAATCAGGTGGGGGCATCAGGGGCTAGGTGCAACCAATTTAGGAGTGACATTCAAATAAAGAGTGAAACCAGATGTCACTCCTTGGGCAATCAAGTGGAGATCCTTGATTACCAATCAGGGGGCAAGATAAGGGTTGGATAATTCCCTGCAACTATGAGTAGGATACTGACTAGATGGCACCTAACAACAACAACAACAACAGAAGAAAGGTAGATCAGGGAGAAAAGATGGCAGATGGCACTTAATTTGGTAAAACAGAAAACTATAAATAAAATAGAGGCATGTCAGGTGACAATTACTTTGAAGTGGTCAAGTAATCTGACAAAGTGCTTTATATTAATTTCTATTGGGTACCTTTACTTCTTGCTGTTGTTCTTGTTAGGTGCCATCAAGTCGGGTCTGACTCATAGCAGACCCTATGTACAACAGATGAAATATTACCCATCACTGTGCCATGCCCGACACTATTATCAGTGCTTCTTTTCTATTCATAAAGTTTTCAATGGCTGATTGTTTGAGGCATCGGCTTTCGGGTCCTTCAGTACCCAGTATTCCCAGGAGGTTGCCCATCTAAGAACTAAGCATGTCTAACTCTGTTTAGCTTCTGAGAGCAGATGCGATCAGACACCATGATGATACGGCTATAGGCTTACTTCCTACAGGAGAATTACACATCCCCTTTCTAAATAAATCAGGTGCTGTCAGTCACATGACTTGCTTTGGACAATAAAATATAACTTTCAAGAAGAATAAGGTATACATCACTTCCAAGAAGATTTAAGAGTTCTTGGAACATGGTTCACCAAGTTCTCTTTCCCTGTGACCATGATAATTGGAAATGCTGGAGACAAAGATTATTATAGGAGCTGTAGTTACAGAGTTCAGACCATGTGAGGCACAGTTATAGTCAAGGAAAGATGATCATGTAGTATGAGTAAAAGGGCAAATGTTGTGTGTGTATGCCACTGAAATTTGGGGTTACTTATTACTATAGCTGGGCAACCAACTTGTTATAATTGAGTCATGTTAAGTTAAAATAGGAAGTGTCACAAAGTGCGACTACAGATAGTCCCCAACTTAATGATTTTTTGACTTTATGATGGTGTGAAAGCAATATGCATTCATTAGAAATGGCACTTCAAATTTTGAGCTTTTATCTTTTTCTTGGACTAGCAATATGTGATAAGATATGCCCTTGTGATGCTGGGCAGTGGCAGTGAGCCATGGCTCCCAGGCAGCCATATAATCACTGGGGTGAACAAGCAACACCCTCCAGTGCCCTGTCTCACTAAATTATGATGTTTCATAAGCTAAGGATATTAAATATATTTTTGACTTATGATATTTTAAATTTACAAGGGTTCATTGGGCTGTAACCCAATCATATGTCAAAAAGCACCAATATTTTATTTGAGAAAAAGTGATCAAAAAATGACAGGAAATCGCCGGGCATGGTGGCACATGCCTGTAATCCCGGCGGCTTGGGGGGTGGAGGCAGAAGGATCGGAAGTTCGAGACCCTATCTCAAAAAGTTAAAATTAAAAAAATTTTTAAAAAAGGGCTGGGATCGCAGCTCAGTGGTCCAGCACTTGCAAAGCATGCAGGCATGAGGCCCTGGGTTCAACCCCCAGTACCCCCCCCACCAAAAAAAAAGACAGGAAATCAAAATAACATTTATAGAGATGATATTTAACATTGTATTAGTCAGAAACTACTCTATTTAGGACAGAAAGAATTTAATGCAAATAATCGATTAAATAGATGTTAGAAGAGCTAAGCTACTAGCTACCCTAGCTTGAGAGAGAAAGAAAAGAGGGGACACTATGAGAACCCAGAGGCTGGAATTGCCTGCCAAAAGCTGGAACCTCTGCAGACCTAACCAGCAGGACCTGGAATGATAGACATGATGCCACTTTTGGAGACTTCCCCCAAAGACAAGCAGAGGGGCCCATACACTGGTTTTCTTCTTCTCTCACTTCCTATTATGATGGTTAGTCTTGATTGTCAACTTGACTGCATTAAACAATGTCTAGGAGTACAAACCCCACCCCTGGATATGTCTGTTAGGGCATTTGCAGAGAGGATTGATATGTGGACTGCACCACCAAATAGGCTGGGGTCCTGGATGGAATAAAGGAGAAGGAAGAAGTAAAAGTAGGACAAAATACAGATCTGTTCATTGCTTTATTCATTCTTTTCAGCAGTCACTACATTTTTAAGACACTTAGTCTACAACTGAGTAGAATAAATTTCAGCCAAGGAGGAACGGAGCATCATTCTTCCAGTTCCACCTTTGCTCTGTCTTTATCCTGATGTCACACGAGGTATGATAGGGCCTCCTAAAAGATAGAAGGATGATCATAAAAATGGGAGCAGCTTACATGTAATTAGTAAGTCTCAAAAAATATTTACTTTTATTATCATTTGACTACCTTTTGCTGATATGCAGATGTAGAGGGGATAAGTCCCCTCAAAATTACAAAGGTGCAGAATTGTAAAGTCATAACTAGAACTCAGTCTCTGTCATTCAAACATTTTTTTACCTGAAAATATAGAAATTTCACTGTTCTTGCAACTCCAGGAGCGCAGATTTTGTAAGCACAGTCAGCAAAGGAAAAAGGCACGTTTACAAGTGAGAATAGGATGGGCTGAATATTCATGTACCAAGGCCCTTCCCCTTGGCAAACAGCCCTATAAACTATAGTTACCAGCAGTTTCTTCACAGCCTCAGAAGCCTCTGGTCCCAGCTCATCCACACACTTCCTCAGCCCTTTCACAAGGTGCTCCACAGAAATGCCCAGAGTTTTCAGAAGCAGCTTTAAGGGATCTATCAAGGGAAGCACGTTGTCCAGGGGTAGAGGTAACACTTTGTCAACAGGAAGGGGCAATCTGTTGATGAGGAAGGCAGTAGCTGCAGAGCAAAAGAGAAACAAGTAAACCTGCACATGTGACCTCTGTCAACAGCCCCATCACCTTCCACTCCACCCATCAACAGCTCCATCTCAGACCGACTCACCTGAATTCCCCATTGAAAACTGCTTTTGGACTTTGCATTTGCTGTTCCATCTCCCTAGAACATTCTTTCCCCAAATAGTTATAGAAGATATATTCCATCTCCCTAGAAGATTCTTTCCCCAAATAGTCTTTCTTCCTGATGTTATCTGGCCTTTCTTCAAATGTTGCCTCCTCTAAGAGGCCTTGTAATGCCCACTGTATCTACAATAGCACCAACTGACACCCTCCATCCTTCTTTATTTTTTCTTATTGCTATCTAAAATACTAAATATTTGTTATTTTTGTTAGTTTTATCCTTTCATTAGAAAGTAGAGTCCATGAAAATGAAGAATTGATATTTTATTTATACTGTATTCTATACATAGAAATGACCCTAGCATCTAGTAAGTTCTCAGTAGATTCTCAGTGGGTGAATGAATAGAAAGGTACTCTGTATATGGCTGTGTCCAGACTTATAGGTTTCGGGCTGAAGGAGGAATGTTATCATGAACCTCTCTTCAGGGACAAAAATGGACCAAATCACAACCCAAGAAACTGCTCCCAACCAATTCAGCTCAATGCTACAACCTAACTGAGCACCAATTGTATGTTGGTTGATGCAGATACATAGACAAATAAGGCAAGGATGCTTCATTCGGAAACCTAACGCAGTCTAGAGGACAATAAGTACCTCTATGTGCTGCATGGTGGCATGTGGTATGCTCACCTTGCAGACAAAGCTCTATAAAAACACAAAGGAAAAAATATCCTTGCAGGAATCTTCCCAGAAGTCCTAGAGCTAAATCCTTAGGCAAATGTCAGGATTGCAAGGTAGAGAAGACAGGTGGTAGTTTAGAAACAAGATCAACAAAGGCACTGAGATATTAAGATGAAAGTAGATACACAGAATGGTGAGCCTTCTGCCCAGAGAGGTTGGAGTGTAGAATTCCAGTGGGGTTTAGCTCAGTTGGTAGAGTGCCACTCTGTGCTCTCTGAGGGCCTGGGATCTCTCCCCAGCACCTCAAAAATGGGAGAAAGATCTTTAAACCCACTCCCAAAACAGTCCCTAAATAATCAACCATTGGAAACTCTGTGAGTAGCAGAGAAGCACTGACAGTGCCGGGAATGGCAGTGTCAGGGAGTACTACATTTTGTTGTACATAGGGTCACTATGCATTAGACCCGACTCAATGGCACCTAACAACAACAATGGTAGGAGGTAGACGATAAAGTGGGTGGGAATGCAAAAATCTAGTGAGGTAAGATTTTTTGAAGCCTTGGATGCCATACCTATGAGTATGGAATTGTTTTCCTGAGGACAATGGGGAAGTCTCAAGGCTTTTATATGACACAATTGCATTACATCTTTGGCTTTGGAAATATTACTTTTATGAAACAGAATAGTGATCGCCATGGACCAGGAAGGGCAAGGGAGGTGGACAACAGAAAGTGAGAGAGATTTTTAGGGATTGGGGAGAGTGCTGGGGTGGTTCAGAGGGAGAGAGTAGAGAGTGTAAAAAGAGAAGATAGACACAATGCACAGTGTATGGATATATGGAAATATCACAGAGGATCCCATTGTTTTGTACAATTAATGTGTGTTAACAATTATGATTTATAAAAATTAAGGTATTAAGCTTCCTGCTTAGAAAAAGAAAAGAAATAAATTTTCTTGAAAGACAGGTAAAATGTATAAACTTGGAAAAAAAATATATATGATGTATATTTTTACAAAAATGTGGGAAGATATATAATGTACACATGTATGTGAGATATATAAATGTACACATGTATGTTTACATGTAAGAACTGCCGTTCACATATTGTCCTGTTGGCTAAGACTTGCCATAGTTCATTTTTCTTTGGAAGCCTTTTTATTTCCCCATTCAAATTATAAAAATGGAATCCTTATATACATCCAACTCCATCTTCTATCACCTATTTTCCCATCAAAATTCTCCCTTAGTAGGGAGATACTAATTATCCTCCAATGACCATAACACTTGTCCCAGAACAGTGAAGAACAACAAAATAGTTAAAACTGGTGAAGTTACAAATTCCTCCAAAAAATCCAACAAAAAACAGAAGCTAAAAGTTGGCAGTACATGTGTAGGCTGCACTTGGTTCTCATGATTAATATTCATACTATTCATATTAGACATCTTAGTAAAGTGTAAGTGTATCTATGTAGGTGTTAGGGGAAAATCAACCTGACAAACTGTCTAATGGGAGATGGCAACAAGAATGACTCCAAATAGCTTCAAAAGCATAAAGGAAAGATACTACAAAAATCATATTTTGCCTCAAGATTAAAAAAACTAAGGAAACTAGTGAATAGTGAAGTGTACTTAGTAGACCCTCAGTGGGAATTAGCTAACTTCCATGCAGGAGGCATTGAAGAACAGTACTGACACTGAGTCAGAGCTTGGATCACAGGGGATCTATGATACCTTCCAACATTACCATTTTCTGTGATTTGAAAACTCCTTCCACCGCATTAAACTGCCAGTGATCCAGGCTTACTAATTGTTTCCTTATTAACAGAAAAGTAGACAAATGCCATGTATTCCAGACTACTTACCAGAGTAACTACAAATGCTGATGGTCACCATCAGGAAGACAGTTACCAGCTTCATGGCAGTTATCTGTGATATTTTCCTGGAGTTTAAAATTCAACCAGTAAACCCAGTAAATCCACAGAGCCAGTGGCTCGCTCACTATACGAAGTTTGACATCTGTTTTGGCACACACACATATTTATACACACACCGAAGACCTGAATTTCAGTCACTACCTTTTTACTCACTCCACCAAAGGAGATACTAAAGGTCAGGTTTCCTCACTAAACAAATTGGAGAGTTTTCCACTTTCCCTCATGTTCCCATGAGAAACAAAGCCCTGAAAAAAGCATTTTCAAAGACCTCTTTCGCAAGCCCTGGAACAGAAATGATGCCAGAAGGCTGAAAGCACTAAGACTCTTTCTCCAGGAAGACTCTAAAATAATTGCAAGTTTTATGTTGGGATTTAGAAGGAGTGTTTTCCTCCCATTTTTCATATTTTCCTGCAATTTTCTATTTTTATTTAAGGTCTAGAGACTCACATTGTCTGATGAGCTTCCAATTGTGGAAGCAATCTAGGGCCACCTAAGCCATGTTATACTACCAAGTCAGCTTACTGACATTGAGTGCCACATTTCTCTGGAATTCTGCTCATTGACGTGCATACATTGACTATGGCAAGATCATCGGATCTCTGTTCTTTTCTAGTGTCCTCACTGGGGAATCTTCAGGGTATGTCTTTGTTGGGCTCTCTTATAGAGGAATAGGCTCAAGATCTAAAATTAAAATGCCTTTTTAGAGACCTGGGTTCAATTTTTACTATTTGTATCATCTTGGATTAGACATTTAAAATCTATGTCATTGGTCTTCTCATCTAGAATGGGGACATAAGCAGAATGACTGACCTTACGGTTTGCAACCCTAAGAAAAAAAATTTTTGTAAGACCCTATCTATACAAATTTGGGAGAAGGACCAGACAACCCACTCTCAAAAAACAATCTAAACAATCTATCATTGAAAACCCCATGAATAACAGAGAAGCAGTAACAATAGTGTTTTGCCTCTTGTATTTAGGGTCGCTATGAGTTGGATATCAACTTGATGGTACCTAACAACAACAACAACAATCTACACAAATAAATGGAGTTATTCAAGATATGCATTTTGAAAGCATTCTGTCCGATCTCATGCAATCATTTGAATGTGTGTCTGTGTATATGTGTGTGAGTGTGTGTGTGTATTCCAGACAGAAGGAACCTATTTCCAAGGCTAGCTTCCTCGAATCAGAACTCAGCCATGGGGCCCTAGGATGACTACATTTGTAAGCATATATACTGGAGTACTTTGGGACATATAGTAGGCTTTGAATGCAAGGAAGATGGCAAGAAAGAACATTGAATGAGAGAAATAGGACAGAGTCCATATGGTCCTAGGAAACAGTTCAAGACACTTCAGCCAAATGGCACTGTTGGCTCTGGCCATCCCCAACACTGAACAGTAACTTGAAAAGTGCTGAGACGCACTTGGTATCTTGCACTTCCATGTGCAAGGCCAGAGGTTGAGGCCTAACTTGTCCCCATTTGAGGGTGCAATATTTTTAGGAGGATTTAATAAAATTATACAGAACATATAACTGTGCAAGACCAAGAATAATACTTAATATCACCTGTTACTAATTCCTATGTTGCCATATTGTAACTGCTATTTATTTTATCTAATTTATAAACTGTATGAAAGAGACTATGAATTACTACCGGGCATACTCAATCCTGACACATCCACCACTTTCTCTGCCAGATACTATTTCTGTTTCTCCAGCATATTACCACCTATGCTGGTGATGTGAAAATGCCAACCACTCAAAGCCCCTGGTTGTGTAATAAAATGGTGGTAAAGTTAGTGCAATCCTTGAGTTTTATGCAACCATCTCTTTTGGTATATTAAACCCTCATTGGTGCTGTCGTTTACTAGTTTTCTTTCAAATCTTTTTCTTGCTCTGCCCTCTGCTGCTCTGTACTAAAGGGAGCTGAGTTTTCCCATCTGTGATTGCCAGACTTCCTCACCAACTACTTCTGGGTAAGTTCAACCAACAGAAAGCAGTGATAAATGGTTGAAGGGAGAGAGAAAGGGAGAAGCCAGGTATTTCTCCCTCCTTCTACTTCAGGAAATTTCCCAGGCAGTGACTACATCTTCTTAATGACTCCTGCTCCTTCCAGCAGGGTTCTTCATCTGTGGTTCCATGTGTGACAGACAGATCCACCATTGTTCCAGCTTCTACTGCAGAACTCCAAGCCCTGGGATCCTTTCCACATTCTGTTGCTCCTAGCCTAGAAGCAGTGGCACCTTCCACATTTTCTAACTGCAGGGTTGACTCATCTCACCCTTGGTTGCTTTAACTGCAGTTTTGTTGTTGAAGTTGCTGTTGTTAGGTGCTGTTGAGTTGGGTCTTTCTCATAGCAACCCGATGTACAACAGAATGAAATACTCTCTGACACTGTGCTGTGCCAGGCACCATTGTCAGTGCTTTTTCTCATAGGGTTTTTAATGGCTGATTATTTTGGTAGTAGGCTACCACCTTCTCCTCCCAAGTCTACAGCACCTGGTATCCCTGCTGGTCTATCATCCAAGGACTAACCAGGTTGGACTTTGCTTAGTTTCTGAGATTGACAAGCCATCATCAGGATGGTAAGGCTGTAGACAACTGCATTTTTAGAGCCTCATAAATTTTCCTCCATTTTAAATCCTTCATATTTGATTACTTGATATGGTTTTGACTTTCTGACTGTACACTAACTGATACATCTTAAAATATTATAGAACTTTCAATAAAAATAGGTCTATCAGTTTCAAAATGTAGACTTCTGTCTCACAAGTGCCAAATTATGAAACCATGAGGGGCAGGGCCAAGGACTACCCAAAAGAAATGTGCATCACACATAAAGAAATGCCCCTCCTTTTTAAACTCAGAAATGTTTGGTACTATTTAAAGTTCTTTGGCTGGCCCCAGAGGGTGTGTTCTCTCCCAAGAGGCACCTTAGATCTCTATGCAAACAGATTTTCACATGTACCATAGCACTTGGCTAGCAAGTATTTATTATCTGTTGTAGCTGGGCACTGCACCAGTCATTAGGGGTAGAGAAACAAACCAGACAAGCAGATTTCTAGCCTTCACATAGCTGACAATTTAATGGGATAAATGGATAATAAACAAGTAATTGAACAAAGAAAACAACTCATGGTAAGTGCTGTGAAGAAGCAAACGGGGTGCTGTGATAGGGAATAAAGGGATTAGGAGCATTAGACCTGAAAAGAGACTTGGACCTGGCTCCTTCCATGTTTCCTATGTTCTAAACCATTATATTAATTATCTTTTTATTTCATATTTTTGATACTTAGACATCTTGAGTCCTTACTGACCCTGAGAAGACTGTCCCTCTCAAGGCTATCTAGTTCCTGTTGTTGTTAGGTGCCTTCCAGTCGGGTCCAACTCATAGCTACTCTATGTACAACAGAAGGAAACACTCCCTGATGTTATTGTCAGTGTTTCTCTGCTAGTCATAGGGTTTTCCATGGCTGACTACTTCAGGAGAGGGCTGCCAGGTCCTTCCCCCAAGCCCACAGCACTGGGTATTCCTAGGTGGTCTCCCATCCAGCCCTCCCAGCAGGCCTGACCCTGCTTAGCTTTCAAGGTCAGACAGAAACAGATGCCAGGGTAGTGTGGCTATAGACACCTAATTCTTAGAGATAGCAGACAACTCACCTATGAGTGTGCTTTTCATATATAAATCAACCAATCTAGACGCCATACGCTCAAATACCTTCATTGGGCTCTTACACTCTGGGCTGCTATTCCCTGCCATAATCACCTCAGGACTGATACTAGCCAGCTAGGGACAGCCTGTAAAATCCAGAGCCCACTAAAATTATTCAAACTTGTCAGTCTTTAGCTTGCTTACTCTACTTTGTCTGTCACCCCCCTTGGAAACCACAATAAGGGTTCTTGCCCACACTTCTCCCACTCTTTCTGCTTCCTGATGCTTCCCATATGCCCCCACCTCTGTGGTGTGGCATGTCCCTGTCTTGGGATCTGAGTATATATTAAACTGCCTTCACAGTGGCATTCATCTCCCAATCTGTTATTAAGAATAATTATAAAATATATATTTTGGAGTAAGCATCTAATCTTTTCTTGTGTCTTTGTTCTAGTACTACTAAACCCTTTCTTTGCAACATAATTATTTGTATTAAAGTCTTCTTTCCAAGGACTAAGCTGTAAATATCTTGAAGGGGATTATTTGTTCATGTTTGAATCCCAACACATAGCCCAGCATAGTTAATAATATTTTTACGAAACATTTCTCATTTCTCAGTGTCAGGTTCCATATGTGATCATTTCATTCTCACAAAGTCTCTGATGTCAAGACATTTCATCCTATTTTATAAAGGAGAAATATGAAGCTGGGAGCATTAAATTTATTTTCAAGGTAATTAGATAGTAACTAATCCAGCCAGAATTTAAGTCTTTTCTGATTTGTATTTTGCTACATTTAAATACTTAATAAAGATTTATTTCCAGTAAGCATTTCTTACATACATTAATTCATTAAAGAAAAATGAGACCAAAATAAAATCAACATCAGTGTTGTTAGATTAATTTGGATGTGCTTTTCAAACGTACTTTTTGTGGCAAACGAATTTGTACTCAGAGAGGGAATTTAATTAGCCATCCAACAAGCATCCATTGAGCATGTTTGGTATGTCCAGCTCTGTGATATATTCTGGGAATACAGCAATAATGCAAATGGGCCTATTTTCTCATTCTAATTATATTTTTAAAAAAATAAAATCTTAGAAACAGGTCAGTGTGTCACTGATTATTCCCTGTGAGGAAAACAAGAGTTATGAAGATGCCAACTGAAAAGAGATGCAAGACAATGGACAGGAAAAGGAAAAAAGATGGTGTGAGCTTATCAGACACTCTTCCTTCTGGATGTAAAGGATATGGTGTCCAGGAAGTCACATTAAAAATGTGGAAGAAGAATGTTATCTTCTCCTTCTATTCACTGCTAATGTTAATGGTCCAAACTGGCCCAGACTTATGCCTATTTAGGACCAGGGGAAAGAGTCATAAAATTTATCTTTAGGAATATGCCACAGTCCAGCTGCAGCCTAGGATCCAGGGTTTCAAAAGGCAGATGAGGAGTCAGTGACGGGTAACAAACACAGTAGCTCGGAGGCTATGTGAATCTGTTCCATTTATTTTTCAGAAAACTCAATGTTTTATGCAATTTTTTAGGCTTAGGTCATGAAAGCAGTAAGAACAGCACATGCAGTTATTCATGAAACAAAGTTTCACAAGCATTTGTTAATCATATCAACCCATAGTTCAAAACACAAACTTTACTATCTCCAGACACCAAACACTTGGAAGGTTTCTTTCTTTTTAGGCTTTTCATAAATGATAAACTATAATTGGGTATTTTAACTCTACCCTTATTGAACAACAGCCTCTGCTCTTTTTCTCTAACTGGGAACCAAGGTCTATAGATAAGCACCTCCCCATGTTGTGTATCCACTCTTTTCCCCAGCTGGGAGCCAAGGTCTGCCTTCGGACAGATAAGCACCTCCATGTTAAATTGTCAAGGAGGCTTTTGTGCTGTGGGAATAGGCCTGTGTATTCTTTTGATTGTTCTATGCTTTCTTTGTAAACCTTAGCTATCATAGGTGGGGCCACTTTAGTCCAAGTAGGGGCTAACAACTCGGCCTGCTGCAGCTGAAGCATAATTACTTAACACTTGAGTTCCAGGGTGGAAATTGTTGATCAGCTTCAACTAGAATATTATCCACATAACCCTTACAACTGGTGGTCATGAAATGAATTACTTCTAATTCATTTATAAATTCCCCCAGCTGTGTCACTCTTTTAGCATTAGTTTCATGAGAGTTTAATACAATATTAGCTATGAGTATTAGTCCTAAACATGAAGTAATTATGTTCATACTAATTAGAAGCAGTAATCCTATTTCTAGAAAGCAAAAAGCACATATTCCTTTTCTCCATCCTCATCCATTTCTTGGAAGATGAGTTCCTTGAACCCCTCTTCCCCATATCCAGACCTTGTCAGACAATATGGTTAGAAATGGCTGTGGCAGGAATACATGCATATAAAGTTTAATCAAAAGTCACAACTCATCATATCCACCTCATGAAGCTTGGAGAAAAAACAAAGCTACCTGTTTCAAGTTCCCTTCCATAATTTAGGGAAAATCAGTACTACAACACTTCACAATAACTTTTAGCCACTTCCTAGGCCCTTCAGGGAAATCTGAAAGGAATGTGTAAACATAGGAAGAAGAAACACAGGAAATGGCTGGTAAATCAAAAGGGAATCAAAGCAAAATTTAGGAAGGATCAAAAGGAGAGATTAAATTATCAGTACTCCCTGGGTCTTTTCAATGAAGGCCTTATGAATTCAAATGGTTCCTGAATTTGAAGATTTGGGTAAGAAAGATGAGAAAAAAACTAGAATTGCAAAGGCTTATTTTAGGAAACAGGCAATTCTATGGACTGAAAGAAAGATGTGTAGGACAGGTTCTCTCATCTTTCCTGGCCTAGTGTTGATCACTCACTCAGAGCAGAAATTAAACTCATGTTTAGTTTACAATCACACAAGCAGTGTGTGTAAGATGTGTTAAATGGGAGGCACAATGAGTGTGCAAGATGAGTTAAATGATAGAGTATGGCTCTGAAAGCCTAAACTCTGATAGACTGAACAAGATTGGTACTTGACCTGGCAAGACTTGATCAACAGAAAGCAATACGGAGGCACAACCAGGAGAACTCTGGTCTTAGGACTTTATAAAAGATTCAGAGAAGAGAAGGCAGAAAGAGCCACCAGGGTCCAGGAGGACATGAGGTACATGTATTGTCAACCCCTAACCTTTCAGTTCCCCCACATGTCTGTCAGTTTGCCTCACTTTGGGGGCATGCGTGTTGCGATAAGGCTGAGAGCTCTGCCACTGTAACCTCGGACATGAGCAAGGTTACTCATGGTGGACAGGTTTTCAGCTGAGCTTCCAGACTAAGAAAAACTAGGGAGTAGGACTTGGCAAGCCACTCCCGAAACAACTAGCCATTGAAAACCCTACGGATAGCAAAGAGACACTGTCAGATATAGTGCCAGAAAATGAGGCCCCCAGGTTGGAAGGCACTCAAAAGACTACTGGGGAAGAGTTGCCCCCTCCAAGTGGAGTCTACCAAGATGACGGAAATGGAGCAAAGCCCCAGGGTGCTCAACTTGCAGATGTGGCATGACTCAAGATGAGGAGAAACAACTGTAAACATCCATTAATAATGGGAACATGGAATGTACGTAGTATGAATCTAGGCTAATTAGAAATTGTTAAAAGAGTAATGGAGTGCATAAACATTGACATTCTAGGTATCAGTGAACTAAAATGGACGAGCACAGGCCATTTTGAGTCAGACAATCATATGGTGTACTATGCTGGGAATGATAAACTCAAGAGAAATGGGGTTGCATTCATCATCAAAAAAGACATTTCAAGATCTGTCATGAAATACAATGTTGCCAGTGATAGAATAATATCCATACGCCTACAAGGAAGGCCAGTTAATATGACTATGATTCAAATTTATGCACCCACCACTAAGGCCACAAATGAAGAAAGGGAAGACTTCTATCAGCTTCCGCAATCTGAAATAGATCAAACATGCAATCAAGACATACTGATAATCACTGGTGACTGGAATGCAAAGGTTGGAAGCAAACAAGAAGGCTCAGTAGTTGGAAAATATGGTCTTGGTGACAGAAATGAAGCTGGAGATCACATGATGGAATTTTGTCAGACCAATGACCTTTTCATTGCAAATAGATTTTCTCAACATCATAAATGGAGACTATACACATGGACTTCACCAGATGGAACATACAGGAATCAAACTGACTACATATGTGGAAAGAGAGGATGGAAAAGCTCTGTAAAAATTTCAAAACAAAACCAGGTGCTGACTGTGGATCAGACCATCAACTCCTCATATGCAAGTTCAAACTGAAGCTAAAGAAAATTAGACCAAGTATACGAGAGCCACGGTATGACCTTGAGCATAACCCACCTGAGTTCAGAGACCACCTCAAAAATAAGTTTAATGCATTAGACACAAATGATAGGAGACCAGAAGAGTTGTGGCATGACATAAAAGATATCATTCAAGAAGGAAGCAAAAAGTTCTTAAAAAGACAAGAAAAAAAGAAAAGACCAAATTACATGTCAAAAGAGACACTGGACCTTGCCCTCGAATGTCCAGCAGCTAAAGCAAAAGGAAGACATGATGAAGTTAAGGAACTAAATAGAAGATTTCAGAAGGCAGCTCGAGAAGACAAAAACAATATTATAATGACATGTGCAAGGAGCTGGAGGCAGAAAACCAAAAGGGAAGAACACACTCTGTGTTTCTCAAGCTTAAGGAAGTGAAGAAAAAATTCAAGCCTCGAGTGGCAGTAGTGAAAGATTCTACAGGGAAAATATTAAATGATGCGGTAAACATCAAAAGAAGATGGGAAGAATACACAGAGTCATTATACAAGAAAGAATTGGTAGATGACCAACCATTCCAAGAGGTTGCATATGAAGAGGAACCAATGGTGTTGAAGGATGAAGTGGAAGCTGCTTTGAAAGAACTGGTGAAACACAAGGCTCCAGGAATTGATGGGATACCAATAGAGATGTTTCAACAAACAGATGCAGCACTGGAGGTGTTAACATGTTTATGCCAACAGATTTGGAAAACTGCTACTTGGCCAACTGACTGGAAGAGATCCATATTTGTGCCTATTCCCAAAAAAGGGGATCCAACTGAGTGTGCAAACTATCAGACAATATCATTAATATCACACATCAGCAAAATTCTACTAAAGATCATTCAGAAGCGACTGCAGCAGTATATAGACAGGGAATTACTGGAAAATCAAGTGGGATTCAGAAGAGGGCGGGGAACCAGGGACAGCATTGCTGATGTCAGGTGGATATTAGCTGAAAGCAGAGAATATCAGAAAGATGTCTATCTATGTCTTATTGACTATGCAAAAGCATTTGATTGTGTGGATCATAACAAATTATGGATAACACTTCAGAAAATGGGAATACCAGAACACCTAATTGTGTTCATGAGAAATCTGTATATGAACCAGGAGGCAGTTGTTCGAATAGAACAAGGAGACACTGCCTGGTTTAAAGTTGAGAAAGGTGCGTGTCAGGGCTGTATACTTTCACCCTATCTCTTCAATTTATATGCTGAGCAAATAATCCGAGAAGCTGGACTTTATGAGGAAGAACGCGGCATCAAGATTGGAGGAAGACTCATTAACAACCTGCATTATGCAGATGACACCACTCTGCTTGCTGAAAGTGAAGAGGATTTAAAACTTTTACTGATGAAGATCAAAGATCATAGCCTTCAATATGGGTTACGACTAAACATCAACAAAACAAAAATCCTTACAACTGGGTCAGCATGCAACTTCACAATAAATGGAGAAAAGATTGAGGTTGTCCAAGATTTTGCTTTGCCTGGCTCTATTATCAACACCCATGGAAGCAGCAGTGAAGAAATCAAAAGACGCATTGCTCTAGGAAAAGCTGTGGCAAAAGGTCTCTTTAGAGTATTGAAAAGCAAAGATGTCACATTGAAGACAAAGGTGCATCTGAGTCATGTTATCGTATTTTCAGTGGCATCATATGGTTGTGAAAGCTGGATATTGAACAAGAGAGACAGAAAAAGAATTGATCCTTTTGAATTGTGATGCTGGAGACGTCTATTGAATATACCATGGACTGCCCAAAGAACCAACAAATCTGTCCTAGAAGAAGTGCAACCAGAGTGCTCCTTGGCAGCAAGAACGGCCAGTCTGTGTCTTACATATTTTGGACATATAGTCAGGAGAGATCAATCCCTGGAGAAGGACATCATGTTTGGGAGAGTGGCAGGTCAATGCAAAAGAGGAAAACCCTCCACCAGATGGATTGACACAGTGTCTGCAACAATGGGCTTAAACATAAATAAGATGGTTTGCCTGGCACAGAATCGGCAAGTGTTTCGATCTGTTGTACATAGGGTGGCTATGAGTCGGACTCTACTCGACGCCACCTAACAACAACAACAACCTCTCAGTTGCAGGCTGCAGTTCACACCTCAGCAATAGTAACTGCTTCACAATTTGCACTGTAGTCATCCAACCCCTTTTGTTTTGGATGGGGTCCTTTCTGATGGGTGGGACAATGACAGGGAGCTAACACCTTGGACTTATGTTTTCGCAGTCTATCTAAGTCATAAACTGGTAAAATCTACAGGTGGCTTCTTGTATCTTTACTAGACAAATCAGTCTTTAGTCTTGGCCCTGTCTTGTCTTATACATGTGAGCTCCACACTTGCCCAGTAATTTCCAAATGGCACATTAATCTTGTGGGAGTGACTCAAAGAACATCAAAATTTCATGTTTTACCTTGCCAAGTTATAGATTCTTGATTATAAATTATTTACCCATTCCTAAATGTTTACACACACTATAATTTTTTTGACCACAGAACAGGGTGAGGGGTATGTTTTACTAAGGTATGTGGCTCCTGGCAAGCCTGTAGTTTGTTCAGCCTGGTCTCCAGCTTTTCTGTACCTTCCTGTGTTGAGACTGCTCTTTTCTTCCGTGAGAGCCCTGTTCTTAGTTCAGCCGTTAAAGCAGAGTTACCAGAGCCAGCCTTCTGATATTCATGGCCCAGCTTCCACACTGGAAAAATTCCTTCACCTCTCTGTCCCTCAGTTTTGTTGACTATTTTACAGTTAGACTAACAAAACTTACTTCCTCCTGGGACTATTATGAAGAAATGAGTAAACACAGACAAAACACTTACAAAAATTAGCACTTCGGAGTGAGCTCTCCATGTGTTACACACTATTACCACCACTCTCTCTGTGTCTACATTTAGTTTTCCAGTTTCCTAACTGCTATCACCAACAAGTTCATAAACACTACTTCTTAATTATTTAAATTTGAGTGATGTTTGAGGAGTTTTATTTATATAATTTCTCTTCAAAGACTATATATATATTTAATTTGTATCCAGAATAAAAGGAGGAAAATGGACAATCACTATATCCCATGAGCAAAGTACATATTTTTTGTATAAAGTTTTTAATTTGAAATCATTTCAGACTTTCAGAAAATATCTGAGTATAGTACAAAGAACATTTTTTCTCAGAACCATTGGAGAGTCAATTGCTGACCAATGAGTTACTCATAAGTACTTTAGTATATTCTAAAGAATTCTTACTGTCCCCCACATATGATTGTGTGGATTGAGATGATGTATGTGCAAGCCCTTTGTTTACAGTTGAGTATTAATAAAATCCTGGTTGTCATTCCAGGGATTTGAGAGAAACTCAGGATTTACTTTTTGTTTGCCAGGACAAGGGACTGAGGAACAAGTCATATAGATTCAGTTTCAATAGCCTTTCTTTTTAAATCAACATGAACATCAGTGACTCTGGTCTCAGAAAACATTTTGAATACCACAGACTATAAAAACACAGCTGTAAAAATTATACAAGTATGGCATCAAACTCAGAAAAGAGAATCCACTTTTTAAGTCATTAGTCACTATTTAGACCTGAACCCAACACTTTAAGGCCACTTACGACCTATCTCTCAGTTATTTCAAGTTACATTACAAAATATTCTAAGTCTTAGTGGCTTAAAATAAGAACAGTGCATGATCTTTGGTGATTCTTTAAAATGACCACACACTTCTTCTGCTTCATTGGTTGATATAGACTGGGGCACTGAGATGACTGCACAGCCAAAATATTGGCCCTTGTAGTTGGCATTGGGTAACAGAATGGCATGAGCTGCCTACAAGGAGACTTCGTAGTCTATAAAGTCTAAGCAAGTGTGTTCCGAGGTATTAAAATTGAAACTGTAGAAGTCCCAAGGCTTAGCCACAAGATGCACAGCATCTCTTCTGCCACATTCTATTACTAGAATCAAGACATAGGACCAACCCAGAATTGAGAGGAAAGGAAATAGACTCCACGTCTTAGTGAGAGGAATCACAAAGAATGTGTTGTTGTTAGGTGCCAAGAATGTGTAGCCCTATTTAATCCACAGCAAATCCATATTAAGAAGGGTATACCAGTCTTCAGAGAATCACATGAGACACAATTAATGAACTTGGAAACATCGGCTTAGAAATAAAATGAATTAAGGACTCCTTAAGATATTGTTCACCTGCAGCCATACCTCTGTGGTGTCCTATCCCATCAGATCTCGGAAGCTAAGCAGGGTCAGACCTGGTTAGTACTTGGATGGGAGACCACCTGGGAACACCAGATAACCATTGGGAGAAAGGCCCAGCAACCCACTCCCAAAAATCAATCCACCACTGAAAACCCTAGGAATAGCAGAGAAGCAATGACGATAATGTTTCTTTCGCCTGTTGCACATAGGGTCCCTATGAGTCAGATACTGCACCTAACAACAGCACCTAACAGTACCTAACAGGACAGCACCTAACAACAACAAGATATTGTTCAAATATTTGGAGAGTCATCACACAAGGAAGCAAGAACAGATTTAAATTTAGGATAAAATTTAAGACTTTTTGAAATGTGATCAGAAATTACAAAAGCATATTTTTGAGTGGTTCCACATTGAAGCTCCCACAATCAAAGGTGTGATAATGCCAGATCTACTGCAGAAAATGTTCTTGTAATAGATGAGAGGGTGGATTAGGTCATCCTCATTGCGCTTTCCAATACTGCCATGATATCACTTGAGCAGCTTTGTTTATCTGAGACTTCATTGAAGAAGGAAGAAATTGAGATGTAACAAATATTTTTTAAATTAATATAAATTTGTACATGTCATTTCTTGGACTTTATCACAAACTAAGATCTCCAGCTCAGCAAATGTTATTTCTCCTATGGATCTTGATTATTTTTTTAAAAATTTGACTATCAGATAAGTGAAGCTGTAATAATTAAAGTAACAATGAAGTCAGTTTGATCTTCAGTGCTTTAAAATATCTATATGCAGCATTTCTTTTCTGAAATACTTAAAATATCTATCAATGCCTCAATATTCTAAAAAGTGACATCATCATGGGTCCTGCCATCTGGGACTTTCCGGTTGACCGCTTGGATTGATTATATCTGATACACCTCCAGCTTCATTTTATTTCTTCAAAAGTGGAATTAGAAACTCAAATCATGGGAATGCATGACAGTTTGTGAAATTTGATATTGAACAAGAATCGTTTTCAAAATGGTGCGCAAACGCTCTCTTGTGGCCAGAGCAGAGATTGCACAATAGTTTCTACAAAACAAAGCAAAATAGGCAATAGATTACTGGTTACCTTCTTTGTGTCAGGTCCTTTACTAGAAGAAAATAATGAATTATGAAGTTTTAAAAAGGGGTTGAAACCAGAGCCTCGTTCTTGCGTGCTTTCCAAGTGCTGTACCACTGAGCTATACCCCCAGCCCAGGTTTTGTATTTTTTTTTTTTTTTTTTTTTTTTTTTTTATACACGGTCTTGCTAAATTACACAGACTGCGTCTATTCTGGAACTTGCAATCCTCCTGCCTCTGCCACCTGAGTCGCTCAGGAGGGTATTTATTTTTTGTTATTGTTGTTGTTGATTTGTTTTTGTTTTACTTCTAAGATTATGAAGCCAGCTAATAGAAACACTATCTTGAATGTAGGAGAAGGTTTAGAAACTTTTACACTGAATTGAAGAAAATATGGGAATACCATACAAAGTAAGGAGAGAGAAGTCAAATTGGCTGATGTACCTGAAAGACAGAAGACCTCTAATCCTTAGAAAGTCATACAGCATCCCCATAAGTACTTAACTGTGTAGGAGCACTGTTATGTCATTCTGTCATGCCAGGACATTGATAAATAAACACATTCTGGTGAAGATAGGTTGCATCAATATTCAATTCTTTCTGCATTCTCTAGTCTGTGAGCATCGGCTCCAGCAGTTCAAGATATCAGCCTAAACAATTGTGGAAAGTGTTTTGGAAGAACAAAGGTAAATGTAGACCTTAGCAGGAGCTTAGAAATCTACACTAATATGAGGAGGCACAGACCACATTAGAATATCTATAATCAACCAGACCATGACCAGAGATGTTCCAAAATTCCTCCAAAGGGATGCCACAGTGCAAGGTGACCCTTCAGATAGTCTTTACCAGTCAAGACAGAACCGGTCTTCTAGCTTCTTTGAAGTAAACACAAATTCTATAAATGACACCCAGATTACATTAGGCCTTTTTAGTTCATGTAATGGCACCAAAATCAAGCTCTGAAACCTGCTAAGTAATAATAAAATGTTAGGCTGGGGGAAAAATTACTAATAAAAAGAATAAATTTTCATTACCATGTAAATATTAATCAGACAAGCTGAGTGCTGGCTTAACAGGCTAATATCATTTATTTGACCCCAGATTTATTTTAATTTCATCTTTTTGAACAATTACAAAACCTGACTTCCACTCTGCCATAAAACTTCCTCCTTTTCTCATGGCCTGTTTCTACGGAGTAGAAGAGGAGTCAATAGGCATCTAAGTATTTACCAAAGTATTTTGATTTTTAAGATTTCTGGATGAAAGTTCAGAGTAAAAATATTATATCCCTTGGACATATAATCATAGCCATTTTTGATGCAATAATCCAAGAGGCTTTGTACACTTCAGATAATTCTGAGCTATGGCTAACAGGAGTGTGCAGATTTGCATATGTGAGTTATATTAATATATTTATATTCAATGCCTGTAGCCATAGCACTGTGGTCTCCAATCACATCAGATCTCAGGAGCTAAGCAGGGTCAGGCCTGGTTAGCACTTAGATGGGAGACTCCTTGGGAATACCAGATACTGTAGACTTGAGAGGAGGACATGGCAACCCATTCCCAAAAATCAATCTGCCATTGAAAACCCTATGAATAGCAGAGAAGCACTGATAATAGTGTTTTGCCTGTTGTATGTAGGGTTGCTATGAGTCAGACGCTGACTGGATGGAACCTAAAAACAACATTTATATTCAATATTTAAATTTAGATTTATAACTGTATATTTGTATTCTACATTTACCTCCAACACTACCCTTTTCTCACTCTTCCAGTTCATCACCTAACTTTTGGTCTTCCCACTAAGCTACTCTCTCATTTTGAGGAGGTATCTGATTTTTTCACATAGAGCTTGATAACTGTTCCTATAATGCAATGACTGAACCATCCCATGCATGCCACAACCAGAGAACTTCTCTGAGCCTCAGTTATCTCTTCTATACAAGTGTCCCATAAGGATGTCCCATTTGGCCTTTCCAAAGGCTAACATCTTTACAACATCAAATTTTTTATTTATTTATTTATTTATTTTTCAGTACTAGTGGCTGAACCCATGGCCTCACACTTGCATGCTTTGCAAATGCTGGACCACTGAGCTGTACCTTCAGCCCATTTTTTTTACTTTTCTGAGACAAGGTCTCCCTGAATTATGCAGATTGCCTCTGGTCTCAAATTTGTGATCCTCCTGCCTCCGCCTCCTGAGTCGCTGGTATTACAGGCATGTGCCACTGCGCCTGGCTAACATCAAATTATTTTTAACCAGATGATAATTCACACATTTGTATATTGTTTTTGTTGTTGTTGTCATCGAGTTACTTCCATTAGATGGGTTTGGGTTTCATAAGAGTATATACTCCTTTGAAAGCTAAGGTTCAACTAGACTAAGCTTATTTTTCAGCTTGGTTTCAGAGTTCAGACTCAAAACTAATTAATTTTATAAAGTCCAGGGAGCTTATTGACATCTGTGATTACATAGCCATCTTTTCAGTCTTCACGGGGCATTCGTTATATGGTCATTCTGAATCTTACAATCACATCCTTGTAATGTCAAAAGCCCAGGATGGTGTAGAGGTTAAATCTACTTATAATAACTACTCCAGAAATATTATCCATTACTGCTATAAGTAACATCAGCTTTAAACTGTGCCCATATACTTTTAGTCTTTCGATGTTTGTTTAAACATCTTAGACATAAATTCCATCAAGTATAAGGGGCCATTTCCTAAAGTTTCAGTGAGCTGGACCAATAACTACCATATTTCAGATCGCTGATGAGTAAAAAATGTTCTTATCCTTGCTCCTGGCATGGTGGTTCATGCCCATAATCCTAGTACCCAAGAGGTTGAGGTAGGAAGGTCATGGGCTCCAGGTAAGCCTGGGCTTTGTGGCAATACATTGTCTATAAATAAATTAAATAAATAAACCTTATCCTGAGATCTTATCCTGAGCTCCCACCACAAAAGTAAAGTAACTTTACACAAAAGTAAAGTAACCACAAAAGTAAGTAAACTTTAACACATGTTCCTAGTTCCTCTTTTCAATTGTATTATTTAGGGTCTCAGTATGAGAGACATTTCCAGTCTGAAGATTTATATACTGGCTTCAGAAAAGTTTCTAAACTCATGTTTGGAGGGGAGGGGTGAGGAGTGTCAGTGAAAGACAACTTCCAGAAGTGAAATCTAAACAGATATAGATGAATTCTTTCCTAACCAAGAGATAAATCACAAATGACCCATTAGGCTATGTTAGGAAATTTGCATTTTATCATAGTTAGAAAAAAGTGAATAAAAATTTTAATTAAGGGAGTTACATGAATGAATTCATTAATAAAATGCAAGAAGTTTGGTTAAGAATGGTAAGACTAGAAGCCAGAATCTACTCTAATTGTTTTCATTGTCTTCACATACTCTTCACGTACTCTCCCTATTGCTACACTTGTTCTCTACTCATCTTGTATTTCCATATTTGACCTTGGTCACTTATTAGTTGATCTTTTGTCCCCAGATATATACTACTACCTTTTTCTAGAGAATTCTTTGATTTTCACATCATAAAAAATTAATTTTCTTCCAGTAATGGTATAGATTTCATAATTGGAATGTTTTCTTCTCTTCCTGACTGAACACTGAGTTAATCATTGATGGAGGGGATCAATGCTAGGTTGGAAGAGGAGTAAATCTGCTAGAAGGTGAGATTCAGGGATCTATTAATGGGGAAAGCTGGATGGAAGGTATTTACAAGCCAGGTGGTTTCTAATACCAATGCCTTTCCCCTTTAAGAAAAGTGAATATAAAAACAATTTCAGAAGATACCTATAAATTAAATATATAATAAAGAGAAATTATATTAACAAAAAGAAAAAAGAAAAAACTAGGTGGTTGATCTCAAGTTTAATATGAGATAAAAAAATGGCAGCAGTAGTAATCATTTTTAAGCCTATGATAATACCATGACTTGAGCTATGAACTTTATATGCATTACCCTCTTTATTCCTCTTAACAACTCATGAAGTAGATATAGGAATATAGTCCCTAATTCATAATTAGAAGCCTTACAGAAATCTGAAATCCAGAAGTTTTGTTCTATTTTATAACTCAGTTGACAGGAATATTTATAAAGAAATTACTTAAGGCTATTTATTTTCTCTTATCTCCTGCAGGCATACCACTATGTCATCCCATCTTGTTCAGATCTTGGAAGCTAAGCAGGGTCAAGCCAGGTTAGTACTTGGATGAGAGACTGCCTAGGAATACCAGATGCTGTTGTTGTTGTTGTTAGGTGCCGTCAAGTCGGTATCTGACTCATAGCGACCCTCATAGGGATTTCAATGGCTGACTGTTTTGGGATTGCCTTGGGAGTGGGTTGCCAGGCCCTTCTCCCATTTTTGTGGTGCTGGGAATTGAACTCGGGACCTCAGAGACTGCAGCACAGCGCTCTACCCACTGAGCTAAATCCCAGCCCAGGCTTGGGAAAAGGATCTGGCAGCCCACCTCGAAAAAACAATCAACCATTGAAAACCTTAAGAACAGCAGAGAAGCACTGACAATAGTGCTGAGCATGACACAGTGCTGGGGAAGGTTTCGCCTGTTCTACATAGGGTTGCTATGACTCAGACCCAACTGGATGTACCTAACAACAATAACAATTTTCTTTATGGACAATCTCCAACTTATAATTGTTTGATTTATTCATTTTTCAATGTTAATATGGTGCCAATGCACACTCATAAAACCATTCAGTTTTTCATTTCCAGTACATTACATAATTCAATAAATTACATGTGATATATAACTCTTAATTATAAAATGGCCTAGGATTTAGCTCAGTTGATAGAGAGCTGCTCTGCAGTCTCTGAGGTCCCAGGTTCAATTTCCAACACCACAAAAATGGAAGAAGGATGTGGTAATCCATTCCCAAGGCAATCTTGAAACAATCAGCCATTGAAAACTCTGTAAGGATCACTATGATTTGGACATGACTTGACAACACCTAACACCACCAACAACAATTATAAAATAATATTTATGTAAATGTAAATGTTCTGGGCTCACTGAGGGTAGGCTAAACTAAGCCAGATTAGGTATATGGGATGTCTTTTTGACTTATGAAATTTTCAGCTTCCAATGGGTTTATCAGGATGTAACCTCATCATAAGTTGAGGAACATCAGTATATTGCATGTTCTACTGAGATATCACTAGTGTGTTGTGCTTGATTAGCTGCCCCAGACATCACTGGCTTTCTGTAATGCATGGAATAATTTTCTAAAATTATATTTATGTATATGTGTATATATATTATATACACATATATATAATGACTCAAACATATATATATATATATATATATATATATATATATATATACACACACATATATGATGACTCAAACATATATATACATATAATGGGATAGGGGTGCAGCCCAGTGGAAGAGCACTTTCAGAGTATTTTATGAGGCCCTGGGTTCAATCCCCAAATTAAACAAAAAATCTTTTTGGAAATAAGCTATTAGGGTTCCCATCTGAAGGAAATTTCCCTATCAGTTTCTATAGTTTCTCTTACTCTTTCTCAGCAGTATCTTGTTCAACAATGTGTCCCCTTCAAGGGAAATACTTATCACTTGCTTTTTATATGTTTACTGCTGAAAGCTTTTAGGGAGTTTATGACATTATTTTCTTTCTAATCTAGTAATTGATTAAAGGAAATAAGAGTTTTAAACATGCAGAAAAGAATACTTACAATACATACTCAGATCATATAAATCTTTTGCCTTTTATTAGAATGGGCCTAATAGCTGTTTTCCAAAATCTATACTTGAAGCATGTCAATTGCCATCTTAAAACTCTCTTAACCCTATGTCTACTTTTAATAATGTCCCCTATTTCCCACTCCCTTTTGAACCTAACTTCTTCAAATAGATGTTGCTGTTTGTCTCCATTCCCACACATTTTTTCACTAACGCACTTTAAATGAAATTTATAGATTCCTTCTACAAATACCTAATATGTCTTAAGTCTAGAAAAGTGTTGAATGAAAAAGTTCATCACTTTTACAGTTTCCATGTGCTATGAAAGTACTGCTGGGGAATGAGGCACTTTCAGGTTTGGCTCACCCCAGGTAAACTATATGCAGAGTGCCATCAAAAGGACAAAACTGAAAACCAGAAACTTAGCAGAAATTTCATAAGGGAAACAGGAAGATGTAAGGTAAATAAAACTATAACTTTGAGTTTAGAAATGATCAGTGAGATTTAGACACATTGTTAGAGCTTTAGTGCCTTGAGTGAGAGAGCAGAGAGGACAGCCCTGCAGGCTATTCCACTGGTCAGGCCATCCTGGAACGGTGTTCTAGGATGTACTCTTTAAAACACAAAGACAAGATGGAGACTTTTGAGGAAGGAAAACTTGGAACTGTGCCAAATACCCCCACATGTCTGTCAGTTTGCCGCACTGTGGGGGCTTGAGTGTTGCAATGAGGCTGAGAGCTCTGCCACTGTAACCTCGGACATGAGCAAGGTTACCCATGGTGGAGAGGGTTTCAGCAGAGCTTCCAGACTAAGAAAAACTAGGGAGTAGGACTTGGCGAACCACTCCTGAAACAACTCGCCATTGAAAACCCTATGGATAGCAAAGAGACACTGTCAGATAGAGTGCCAGAAAATGAGGCCCCCAGGATGGAAGGCACTCAAAAGACTATGGGGGAAGAGTTGCCCCCTCCAAGTAGAGTCTACCGTGATGGCAGAAATGGAGTAAAGCCCCAGGGTGCTCAACTTGCAGATGTGGCATGACTCAAAATGAGGAGAAACAACTGTAAACATTCATTAATAATGGGAACATGGAATGTACGTAGTATGAATCTGGGCAAATTAGAAATTGTTAAAAGAGAAATGGAGCGCATAAACATTGACTTTCTAGGCATCAGTGAGCTAAAATGGACCGGCATAGGCCATTTTGAGTCAGACAATCATATGGTGTACTATGCTGGGAATGATGAACTCAAGAGAAATGGGGTTGCATTCATCATCAAAAAAGACATTTCAAGATCTGTCATGAAATACAATGTTGTCAGTGATAGAATAATATCCATATGCCTACAAGGAAGGCCAGTTGATATGACTATTATTTAAATTTATGCACCCACCACAAAGGCCACAAATGAAGAAAGGGAAGACTTCTATCAGCTTCTGCAATCTGAAATAGATCAAACATGCAATCAAAATATACTGATAATCACTGGTGACTGGACTGCAAAGATTGGAAACAAAGAAGAAGGCTCAGTAGTTGGAAAATATGGTCTTGGTGACAGAAATGAAGCTGGAGATCGCATGATAGAATTTTGTCAGACCGATGACCTTTTCATTGCAAATACATTTTTTCAACATCATAAACAGAGACTATACACATGTACTTCACCAGATGGAATGTACAGGAATCAAACTGACTGTGGAAAGAGATGATAAAAAAGCTCTGTACAAAATTTCAAAACAAGACCAGGTGCTGACTGTGGATCAGACCATCAACTTCAGACCAACAACTTCTCATATGCAAGTTCAAACTGAAGCTGATGAAAATTAGAACAAGTATATGAGAGCCACGGTATGACCTTGAGTATATCCCACCTGAGTTCAGAGACCACCTCAAAAATAGGTTTAATGCATTAGACACAAATGATAGGAGACCAGAAGAGTTGTGGCATGACATAAAAGGTATCATTCAAGAAGGAAGCAAAAAGTTCTTAAAAAGACAAGAAAAAAAGAAAAGACCAAATTACATGTCAAGAGAGACACTGGACCTTGCCCTCGAATGTTGAGCAGCTAAAGCAAAAGGAAGACATGATGAAGTTAAGGAACTAAACAGACGATTTCAGAAGACAGCTCGAGAAGACAAAAACAATATTATAACGACATGTGCAAGGAGCTGGAGGCAGAAAACCAAAAGGGAAGAACATGCTCTGTGTTTCCCAAGCTTAAGGAAGTGAAGAAAAAATTCAAGCCTCGAGTGGAAGTCTTGAAAGATTCTACAGGGAAAATATTAAATGATGCGGTAAACATCAAAAGAAGATGGGAAGAATACACAGAGTCATTATACAAGAAAGAATTGGTAGATGACCAACCATTCCAAGAGGTTGCATATGAAGAGGAAGCAATGGTGCTGAAGGACAAAGTGGAAGCTGCCTTGAAAGAACTGGTGAAACACAAGACTCCAGGAATTGATGGGATACCAATAGAGATGTTTCAACAAACAGATGCAGCACTGGAGGTGTTAACATGTTTATGCCAACAGATTTGGAAAACTGCTACTTGGCCAACTGACTGGAAGAGATCCATATTTGTGCCTATTCCCAAAAAAGGGGATCCAACTGAGTGTGCAAACTATCAGACAATATCATTAATATCACACATCAGCAAAATTCTACTAAAGATCATTCAGAAGCGACTGCAGCAGTATATAGACAGGGAATTACTGGAAAATCAAGCGGGATTCAGAAGAGGGTGGGGAACCAGGGACATCATTGCTGATGTCAGGTGGATATTAGCTGAAAGCAGAGAATATCAGAAAGATGTCTATCTATGTCTTATTGACTATGCAAAAGCATTTGATTGTGGGGATCATAACAAATTATGGATAACACTTCAGAAAATGGGAATACCAGAACACCTAATTGTGCTCATGAGAAATCTGTCCATGAACCAGGAGGCAGTTGTTCGAATAGAACAAGGAAACACTGAGTGGGTTAAAGTTGAGAAAGGTGTGTGTCAGGGCTGTATACTTTCACCCTATCTCTTCAATTTATACGCTCAGCAAATAATCCAAGAAGCTGGACTTTATGAGGAAGAACGCAGCATCAAGATTGGAGGAAGACTCATTAACAACCTGCGTTATGCAGATGACACCACTCTGCTTGCTGAAAGTGAAGAGGATTTAAAACATTTACTGATGAAGATCAGAGATCATAGCCTTCAATATGGGTTATGACTAAACATCAACAAAACAAAAATCCTTACAACTGGGTCAGCACGCAACTTCACAATAAATGGAGAAAAGATTGAGGTTGTCCAAGATTTTGCTCTGCTTGGCTCTATCATCAACACCCGTGGAAGCAGCAGTCAAGAAATCAAAAGATGCATTGCTCTAGAAGAGCTGTGGCAAAAGATCTCTTTAGAGCATTGAAAAGCAAAGATGTCATATCGAAGACAAATGTGTGTCTGACTCATGCCATGGTATTTTCAGTGGCATCATATGGTTGTGAAAGTTTGACATTGAATAAGAAAGACAGAAAAAGAATTGATGCTTTTGAATTATGATGCTGGAGACGTCTATTCAATATACCATGGACTGCCCAAAGAACCAACAAATCTGTCCTAGAAGAAGTGCAACCAGAGTGCTCCTTGGAAGCAAGAATGGCCCGACTGCATCTTACATATTTCGGACATGTAGTCAGGAGAGATCAATCCCTGGAAAAGGACATCATGTTTGGGAGAGTGGCAGGTCAACGCAAAAGAGGAAAACCCTCCACCGGATGGATTGACACAGTGTCTGCAACAATGGGCTTAAACATAAATAAGATGGTTTGCCTGGCACAGAATCGGCAAGTTTTTCGATCTGCTGTACATAGGGTGGCTATGATTCAGACTCCACTCGACGGCACCTAACAACAACAACAACAAATTGTTCTTCAGAACATATATTATGTAGAGTACAAAATGTAAGCCACCTCATAGAAGATATTTGAGATATATATATATATATATATATATATATATATATATATATATATAAAATTAGGAAGCTTTGCCTCTCAAAATCAAAGCCAGTGTTCTAACCATGTCACTAAATTTAATTTACATAAGTTCATTTTGATCTCTGTGACCAGGAAAGAGAAAACTGAAACATATATGCCTCAGTTTCCTTACTTATAAAATGGGAATTGTGATGGTTAATCTTGATTATCAACTTGATTGGATAGAGAAATACCTAAAACATTAGTAAATCACATCTCTGGGTGTATCTATCAGAGTGTTTCCAGAGATAATTAGATCATGAAGGCTCTGACCTAATAAATATTTTAATCCACTGATAAATTCAAAGTTTTAATGGCTACTGGAAGTTGGTCGAACTGGAAGGTGAGAATAAGTTAGAGGAGGTATGTTACTGGAGCATGTACTTTGGGGCTGTATCTTGCCTTGGCCTCTTCCTGCTATGGTTCTTCTCTGCTGACTGGTCACCATGATGTGAACTGCTCTGTTCTGTCATACCTTTCCTACCTTGATTGACTGAAACCTCTGAAACAATGGGCTTAAATAAATCTTTCTTCCCTTTAAGTTGCTCTGTCATGCATTTTATCACAATGATGAGAAAGTCTGATTAACATAAGACCATAAGGATTAAAATGATGTAAATAAGTACCATAGTGATTGATGTACAGAGCTTTTGAAAAAATTCAGCATTAGTGGTTGTAGTCATAGAGATGAAGACGATGATGCAATTAATGTAGTTATTATTAAGTGATAGCCTTACAAACTTCCATGGGAGACAAGAGGGAGGAAGAACCATTACTAGTTGAGTCAAGCATTAAAGAATAAGCACAATCAAAATCATAAGGCTCTGGAGAGTAGGCAGTGGAAGGAAAAGAGTGTGTCAATTAAGAAAAGTTAAGGAGAGTATTGTTGGGAAGGGAGGGGAAGTGGGAGAAGGGTCATGAGAGGGTTAAGGGGGAAATTAACATGAGCAAGGTAAAATGAAATACATGTATGGAAATGTCATTATGTTGTACATTAAAAATTGCTAATAAAAAAGTTAAAAAAGAAAAGTTATGAAGTTTCCTGAATAATAAAAACTAAGGCTGAAGTTAAAATGCATCTATGTCAAAGAATTCTTCAAATGTCAGGATACATATCACAGGCTCTACATCTCTAGTTTCTATCATTTTTCTTACTGGTAAACCTTGGGCACAGGATGTGAAAATCAGCAGGTGCCTTACCGATGTTTTATCAGCACCCATTACAGCAGTTCTCTTAAGTTTTGTGGTCATTCTTTATTCAAGTGAACAATTAGTCCTTGAATCAGAGGGGAGTAGGTCATGATATGTTTGTTTTTGCTCCCACTGAGAGACATGCGTAAATATATACACAGAGAGGTAAAGGAGGGGGAGAGATTTCCACAGGCTTAGGCAATATAACCACATTAAGTATGACTAATAACATAGCACAGTAGCAGGACTGCCCTAATCAAAGTCTTCCCAGCCTCCAGGGTAAACAATACTTATTCTGACAAGGCATTGATGACATAATTGTTGTTAGGTGCCGTCAAGTTGTGTACTACTCATAGTGACCCTCATAGGGTCTTCAATAGAGGATTATTTCGGGAGTGGACTGCCACATCTTTCTCCTATTTTTGCAGTGCTGGGGATCAAACCTGGGTCCTCAGAAAGTGCAGAGCAGCACTACCAACTGAACTAAACCCAAGCCCCAAATATATTAACCATTGTTTCAATCCATAGAATGAGGGTGATATGTTACTAGCAACAAATAAAATTCTGAGGGAAATGGGGGGCGATATGTTTGCACAATATTTATTTATAATTTCTAGGTTTATTTTCACACGAAACAAATACATTATGACATGTATTTTTATAGTTTAGCAAATAGCAAATACTGTCATATCACCATCGAAATGGCAGATTTATATTTTTGGAGTCAGGCCTGTCTTCTCCATTGGTTTCATTCACCCCCTTCAACTTGCTGAGTCCAGAGGGAAATTTCCATCACAATTTCATGACCAATTTCTCACTAGAATTACATCCTAGCACTGTAGCAGCAATTAGAGTAACAAAATTATTTGGGAGTCCACAGGATATCACTGACATAAAATGTTTTTCAAATCACATTTTACGATTGATGAACTATGAGACAGAATATTATAGAAAGTACCAAAATTCTCACCTATAATAAGGTTACTTTATGATTCATAATGACTATGCTTGTCTGTTCATATGTAGTCACATATTGGGCCATAGCACAAAATTTACTTTTTTCTTTAGGTTCAGAGTCAAAATGCTGGGGAAAAAATCACTGTTTTGTGGAAAGAACCCAGGCTTCAACACCAGCCAAGCCTAAATTTGGATGTTGTTACTGCTGCTACTGTTACCTAAAGATTTCCTGTGACAAGATGTTAGCCGTTCCCTCACCCATGATGCTCATGGGACCACAGAAAATAATTCATTGCTCAAATATGAACTCTCCTTAACAGTGGCTATTGACATCTTCTTAATGGCAATAAAACTGCTATTTAAATAAAGATTTGAAGGAGCAGGTGTTGGATAAAGGTACAGAAGTAGGAAGGAGCCAAATCATTTAAAGCTTAAACTCTTTTGAGGAGTCTAAATGATGAGAAGCTGAAGAGAGGGATGACTGCATTTACATTCTATAAAAGTTAATTGATCTTTCCATGAACATGACTTTAAAGGGCAGCAATAAAGGTGGAGAAACTATTTGAAGGATATGGTGAAAAGCCAAAGGGGAAATGGTGGTGTCATCTGAAGTAAACAGTGGAAGATGAAGACAGGTGTTCAGAACTGTGGCTGTCTTGGACATAGAGCCAAAAAGATAACCTGAAAACAAATTAAGTGTGGAAGATAGTATGTGGTAAGGGTAAACTCTGCTCTTTGGTTTTGGCTTAAACAATCAGCCAGAAAGAAAAGAAACAATGGGAAAAACACATATTGGTGGGAATGATCAAAATAGTTGTGTGGGACATGATAGATTTTAGGTGCCTATAGAATCTTCAAATAGACAAAGCATTAATACCTCCAAAGGTTTTCCTGTGGTAAAAACCAAAGTTTTTGCTATGCCTTGTGTGGCTCTTCATGAACCAGGACCTCCTGGCCTCCTTTATCTCAAGTTCTGCTTTTCTCGCTACCAATTTGCTCCAGCCAGACTGTAATCCTGGAAGTTTCTCAAACATTCAGCTGGTTTCTACTTCAGAGACTTTGCACTTGCCGTTCTTTCTGCCTGAGATGGATATTCTTGGAAACTCTCGAGGTTCAATTCCTCACTTCTTTCTGTTTGAGTATCCCAATGTCAGCAATGTCTTATCTTAGTAGTCCATCATAAGTATCTCCCAACTCCTCCATGATCTTATCTTTGCTTTTCTCTGTAATAATTATCATAATCTGATACATTTTATAATCCTATATCATTTTTTATTTTCTGCTCAAATAAAATTCATAGAAACACCATGAAAATAGGGACGTGGTCATTTTAATTCACTACTACCTCCCAAGAGATGATTAATATGCTTACCAGATGTCAAAACACACAAAGGGTTCAAGACTTTATCCTACTTGAAAGCTAACATATTAGCCTATTACAATTTTGTTTGGTTTTTATTCTGTTATTGTTTCGTTTTGTTTTGTTTTGGAATACAACCCAGGACACTCCATACAGGATGTACCTCACCTCCCCTTTTGTTCAAGACAGGGTCTCACTAAATTACACAGGATGCCTCTGGTCTTAAACTCAAGATCATACTGCCTCACCCTCCCAAGTCACTGGGATTGCAGGTGTGTGCTAGAACAGCTGGCTAGCTTGCTACAGTTTAGTTGATGCTAGCAGAAGACATAGACTTCTGGGTCAGACACAAGGGTCTTAATAATTCTGCAAAAATGACCAGAGTGTCAGAATTTATTCTGTTTTCCCAAATTCCAGTTTCCACAGGACAATGTGAATCAGACCAAGTGATTCCTGCACAGAAAGTACAGCATGTTACATGAAATGGAAGCCAAACTTTAAAATCTCCAACTCTTTTTAAAAAGGCAGTAAGCCTACTTAAGTTTTGCCCTGAAACACTCTATACATTAAATAAACTTATTCTTTGTGCCAAAGGGAGACATTATTTCATTTCCCAAGTCTATAATGTAAACATTCCGGAAAAGAAAGACTGAAATGAAGGTGATCAATACTTCTACTCACAAGACAAGAAGAAATATGAGAGAGAATGGAACATTGTCTCCTAACAACAAATGGGTAGACTCTAAGTATCTGTCTCTGAATGAAAGAAAAATCCTTCGAGTTAGGAATTATCATTATTTCAATTATTATTTCAATTTTCAGATAAATAAAAAAGAGAACCAACTTCCTAGGAACACATAGCTGTTAAGTGGCTCTAGCAAGCACACTGCAGCACCAGGGCACACACATGAAGAAACTGAGTCCTCCCTAATTCACAGCTGTCCCCCTGCCCACCACTTGAGGATTTTCAAATGAGTGACAACAAAATAGAGAAATGAGAAAGAATAATAAGAAGGAAAGAGTGGAAGAAAAGGAAGAGAGAGTGGAGAGGGTATTTTAGCTCTCCATAACTGTTCATCTGTCCAGAACAACAGAGTAGACTGATTTTTAAGTTGGGCTTACAGGTGAGAAAACTGGGCTCAGGAAGGGAATGGTCTTCCCATAACCATAGAGGATATTAGGGAATCAAGGTAACTAGCTAACTGCCAGAAAAGTCTTCCTCACAGAATTTGAGGCCCAACTTTTCCTTTCACCTTCTTTATACTGGTAGCATTCCCTGAGCCTAGAGGCCAATCAAGTCAATCAATAACCAAGGACATCTGTTATACAGCACAGAAGGTGGAGCCTATGCTGCCTTCTGCCTATATGACACTCCAGTCCTGGGGTTCTAAAGAGAAGCGGAAAGTTCAGTACAGTTTTCAACTGACCTCTGGACCCAGAACTGCAGCCATGAGGGTAACAATCATCTTTCTTCTCAGTACCTTGACTGTGTTCAGCTTATCTGGTAAGTATCTTAGTATATTTTTCAAATTTGAGTAAAAATTTTTTGACCTATTGCTTTGCTGAACACACTGCCTTCTGGAAATTTGATAGTCTAGTTTTAGCTAAGATTGCCCAAGTTAGCTAGTTTTTTGGCTCCAAGGAGATGAAATAAGTCAACAGATGAGACTTATGGAAAGAAAAAAAAATTAACATAAAATGAAGAAAACAATTCTAGTGAGACGTGCTAGAAGATAGAAAGGTTTTACTTTAAGGAAGAAGCTGATACGGCAGTGATATGGCAGAGAAAAGAAGGGTATTTCAACTTTATATACCCTTCTAATTCTGTAAATACTTAGGGACAATTTATAAAAGTTGAAATTCTCATAAAATTGCACAAAATAAGCAATGAATATCAGTTATTCTGTATAAAAAGCATAGTTTTACTGATTAAAAATTTTATATTTGAACCACAGAATGTTTGGAGGGAAAACATTCTGTTTGAATAGCCAATGTGTATAAATCTCCAAACTTCATTTTTACAATATTGACAGACAATTTTGAACCCACAAGATGAAGATCAATTTCTTTTTTTATCATTTTAACATTTACAATTTCATCTCCAATCTACCACAGATTACTGACAGCCAAATAAGCACTAGACTAAAAAGAACGTTGTTGTATTTGTTAAATTTTTATGGAACCAGAGGTCCCTGTTCCCTTCCTCATGCATATCAATTAACACAAATAGATGCCTGTGATGAGCACTTGCTCATCAATTTTTAAATTCATCTGGATTCGGAACCACAGTGGAATGTCACCAGCAGCATCAGGTTTTGTCTGCTCCAGATGATCTCCTCCATGTCCTCAGAAATTGTTGATATTGAAATTAAATCTCAAGGAATAAAAAAATCCTATACATAAGTGGATATATAAAAAACGCACAGTTAAACTTAGAGAAGAAGGGACAATATAAAGAGTAGAAAGAAGGAGGGAGGGAACTAGCAGAGTGAAGCAAAGATTGTAGAAGGTGAGATGGAAAGGAGGGTCAATGTGAAGGAATGAATGGGGATAGGATGGTCTCAGTGTAAACAGCACAACTTCATCAGTATATTGAAAAAATAGAGAAATACAACCCAAATAAGCATTGAATTTTACTACCTCTTAACCATAAGTCTCCATAAACTTTGTGGGTTGATGAAAGTGTTGCCAGAAGTGATGTAAAGGATGCATAATGGAAAAAAGCCAATACTGTATTACTTGTATACCATTACCATTTACTAATAAAGGAAAAAATTTTTTTTAAGTTTGGCGCACGCCTGTAATCCCAGGGGCTAGGGAGGCAGAGGTGGGAGGATCACAAGTTCGAGACCAGAGGTAGTCTGCGTAACTTAGCGAGACCCTGTCTCAAAAAGTAAAAAAAAAAAAAAAAAAAATGGTCTGGGGGCGTAGCTCAGTGGTCCAGCACTTGCAAAGCATGTAGGCACGAGGCCCTGGGTTCAACCCCGAATACTACACACACACACACACACACACACAAAAAAAAAGTTTTCACTGAAATTTCCTTCTTTTGGTATGATCAGTTTATTTTCCATTCTCTTCAGTAAACACATCTACATCCATAGTTACCATTATTCCCTACCTGATGACAGCAAGCCCTGCTTTTTTCTGGAGAATGTAGTGTCTTTTTTGACTATGTAAAGAGTCAAGAAATAGGAGTTTGATCTTTAGTCATTGTAATGCTACAGTTGGAAAAGCTCTTTGAGAACTGATAATGAGTTAGCAAAAGAGCTCCATTTTTAACATTAATTACAAAAAGGGATTTAAATATAATTCCATCAGATTTCCTGGTTACGTGTGGGTGATAACTATTTCACAGTTAGTTATATCTAAATTCCATACCTTCATCCATAAACTGAGACAAAGATATTTATACTTCACTAATCACAAGATCACCTGCAGCCATAGCCCTGTGGAGTCCAATCCCATCAGATCTCAGAAGCTAAGCAGTGTCAGGCTTTGTTAATACTTGGATGGAAGATCGTCTGGGAACACCAGATACTGTAGGATAGGAGAAAGACCCAGCAATCCACTCCCAAAAATCAATCTGCCATTGAAAACCCTATAAATAGTAGACATAGGGTCTCTATGAGTCAGACACCAACTCCACGGCACCTAACAACAGCAATCACAAGATCAAAGATCTAGTGACTGTTGTGAGAATGTTAGTGAGTATTCAGAGGACACATCCTCAGTTCCTGATACATTTCAAGCAGTGGGAACAAAATGTCTATTTTCAAGGAAATGGAAGAACTTTTCTGAAATACCAAATTGAAATAATGTAGTTGAAATCAAATTTTACTTAATTTTTTTCAAGATGTCAATAGACAGGGAGTGAATGGAAACCAGTCAGGTATCCTTGAAAGAGGACAGAAATAAGAAGAGATGGGAAGTAGAAAGTGGCAGTAAAGAAGTCACAGTCTTTATAAAAGCAGTGTATTTTATGCTGAATAAAAAATAGATCTGGATTCTCTCATTTAGGATCCAGCTTTACATGTCTGCTTTATGTTTTCTAGGTCATGCTACAGCTGACTCCCTAGGAAGAATGGTAAAGAGAAATTTATAATTTCTTATTTCTCAAACTAAAACAGGCTGATCCAACAATGGTGTATTGTATTCTAGAGCTGGCATAGTGGCACACATGCTGCATTTCTAGCAATCAAGAGGCTGAGACACAAGGATCACAAATTTGAGGCCAGCCTGGGCTACATAACAAGACTCTGTCAAAAAAAAAAAAAAAATCAGTCTAGTAGCCACCTCTCACTTTAGCCTAAATGCTAGGGAGGCTTGACTAGTTTCATACAGAAGGTAACAGCAGTTTTCCCCATGCCCACAATCCTGTGTTGAAGGACTGGTTCACTGATGCATGAGCAAGTTCTGGGCAGTTGTCTAATGCTTGCTGCGAAGGAGTTTTTATATACACTAGTGCTGGATAGTAGGACAAGTATTTTGGGTGGATGCTTTCTTAAGTCCACTCCAAGTAGCCCTTCTTCTTTATAGCCCATCTGGCTATGTTGGAATAAAATTCCCATGATCACCTTTGTGCCCCTGTAATTAATAATAAATAGCAGAAAATAATAAACTAAATTCTTCTCCTAGGAAAATATTCCAAATGTAACTTTTCCATGTTTTCTTTTCTTTTCTTTTCTGTTTTTGATTACTTTTTTTTTTTTGGAAATTTTTAATGTACACCTTAATGTGATTCATTCTGACATGCATTTCATTATGACATTTCCATATATGCATTTTGATATACATTATTCATATAGGTGCTCACTTACCCTCTTGTATGCTTCCCCCCCCCACTCTCCCCATATAAGTCTTCTGTATCATTTACTTGGTAATATTTTTCTATATGTCCTTGGATTCCAGTTCTGTTTAAGATAGAAACTTTTCCTGTAGTGAACTTTGTTTTTATCTTGTCAGAATAATTGCATGCATTTTCTAGATCATTTACATCAACACCATTCTTAGCTTTTTTTTTCCATTTTATTTTGATCTGACCTTTGAATAGGATTTTCCTTCTTATAATTTTGATTCAGCTCCCACATATGAGTGAGAACATGTGGTGTTTCTCTTTCTGAGCTTGGGTTCGTTCACTTAAAATAATTTTCTCTAATTCCATTCATTTTGCTGAGAATGACCTTATTTCATTTTTCTTAATTGCTGAGTAGTGTTCCATTGAGTCTATGTACCATAGTTTTTTAAATCCATTCTTCTGTTGAAGGGCACTTTGGTTGATTCCATATCCTTGCTTTTGTGAAAAGTGCTGCATTGAACATGGAGATGCCAGGTGTCTCGGTGGTATGATGACCCATCTCCCTTTGGGTAAATTCCCAGTAGTGTTATAGCTGGGTCATACGGTAGATCTATTTTCAGTTTTCTAAGATATCTCCATATTTATTTCCACAGTGGTTGGACCAATTTACAGCTCCACCAACAATGTAAGAGTGTTTCTTTTTCGCTTCAATCTCACCAGCTTTTGTTGTTATTTGTTTTATTGATCTTGGCCATTCTTACTTGTGTAAGGTAAAATCTCAGAGTTGTTTTAATTTGCATTTCCCTAATGGCTAGGGATATTGAGCATTTTTTCATGTGTTTCATGGCTTTACGGACCTCTTTATTTCAGAACTGTCTACTCGGTTCCTTTGCCCATTTGTGTATTGGGTTATTTGTTTTTTGGGGAGTTTTTTTTTTCTTGAGTTCTTTATAAATTCTAGTAATTAGACTTTTATCTGATGTATAAAATGCAAAGATTTTTTTCCCATTCTGTGGGGGTTTCCTTGACTCTGTTAATTGTTTCTTTTGCTGTGCAGAGGCTTTTTAATTTCATGTAATCCCATTTATCTATTCTTATTGCAATTTCTTGAGGAATTGGAGTCCTATTAAGGACATACTTTCCTATGCCTATATAATGGAGTGTATTGCCTATCTTGCCTTCTATAAGTTTTAAAGTTTCTGGTTTTATGTTGAGATCTTTTATCCATTTTGAGTTCACTCTCGTGTATATTGAGAGATGTGAGTCAGCTTTCATTTTTCTGCATGCAGATGACCATGTTTCCCAGCACCATTTGTTGAAAAGGCTGTCCTTTTTCCAGTTACTTTGCTCCTTTGTTGAAAATCAGGTGGCTATAGGTGTGTTGAGGTACTTCTGGGTCTTCTATTCTGTTCCAGATGTCTTCAGGCCTATTTTTGTGCCAGTACCAAAATGTTTTTGCAACCACTGCCCTGTAGTATAGCTTGAAGTCAGGGATTGTGATTCCACCTGCATCAGATTTGCAGCTTAAAAGTGTTTTGGCTATACGTGGTCTTTTATGATTCCATATGAATTTTTGGATGATTTTTTTCTATTTCTGTAAAGTCAGTCAGTGGAATTTTAATGGGTATTGCATTAAATCTACAGATTGCCTTTGGTAGGATAGCCATTTTTACTATATTAATTCTCCCTATCCAGAAGCAGGGGAGGTCTTTCCATTTTTCAGTGTCCTCTGCTATTTCTTTCTTTAATGTTTTGAAATTTTCCTTGTAGAGATCTGAAGGGGCTTTGGTTAGATTGATTCCAAGGTATTTAATTTTCTGGTAGGCTGTCATGAATGGTATTTTTCCTGAAATTTCCTTCTCTTCCTGTTTGGAATTGGTGTAAAGAAAAGCCATTGATTTTTGCGTATTAATTTTGTAGCCTGCAACTTTCCTGAAGGAGTTAATTAGTTCTAGCAGTTTTCTGGTTGAGGTTTTGGGGTCCTTCAAATATAGGATCATATCACCTGCAAATAAGGATAATTTAACCTCTTCATTGCCAATCTATATCCCTTTGATTTCTTTCTCTTGTCTGATTGCCCTGGCCAGGACTTCAATTACTATGTTAAATAGAATAGGAGAGAGAGGATATCCTTGTCTTGTTCCAGATCTAAGAGGAAATGGTTTCAGTTTTTCTCCATTTAATATAATGCTGGCTGTAGGTTTGTCATAAATGTCTTTTATGAAATTAAAGTATTTGCCTGTTATACCTATCTTCTCCGGCATTTTTATCATGAAAAGGTGTTGCACTTTGTGAAGGCCTTTCCAGCATCAATTGAGATAATCATGTGGTTTTTGTTTGCCAGTTTCTTGATATGTTGGATTACATTAATTGATTTCTGTATGTTAAACCAGCCTTGCATCTGTGGTATAAATCCCACTTGGTCATGGTGGATAATCTTTTTTGTATGCTGTTGTATTCTGTTTGCCAGAATTTCATTGAATATTTTTGCATCTAGAGTCATAAGGGAGATGGGTCTATAATTCTCTATCTTAGATGAATCTTTTCCTGGTTTGGGTATCAGGGTGATGGTAGCTTCATAGAATGAATTTGGGAGTGTTCCCTCCTTTTCTATTTTTTGGAATGATTTGAGGAAGACAGGTATTATATCTTCTTTAAAAGTTTGGTAAAATTCTGCCATGAATCCATCAGGACCTGGGCTCTTCTTTGTTAGGAGACTTTTAATTACCTTTTCTATTTCTGTATATGTAGTGGGCTTATTTAAGTCAGTTATGTCTTCCGGGGTTAGCTTTGGTAGGTCATACGTGTTAATAAATTTGTCCATTTCTTCTGCATTTTCATATTTTTGAGAATACAGTCTCTCATAGTAATCCCTGACAATTTTCTCTATTTTGTTGAAGTTGGTGGTTATGGACCGGTTGTCTTTCATAATCCATACTATGCTAGATTTTTCCTTTTTCTTTTTGATGAGGTTAGCCAGAGGGTGTCTATTTTTTAAACTTTTCAAAGAATCAGCTCTTAGTCTTATTTTTTATATGCTGCTGGATTCTGTTTGCCAGAATTTTATTAAATATTTTTGCATCTAGATTCATAAGGGAGATGGGTCTATAATTCTCTATCTTAGATGAAGCTTTTCCTGGTTTAGGTATCAGGGTGATGGTAGCTTCATAGAATGAATTTGGGAGTGTTCCCTCCTTTTCTATTTTTTGGAATAGTTTGAGGAAGACATGTATTATATCTTCTTTAAAAGTTTGGTAAAATTCTGCTGTGAATCCATCAGGACCTGGGCTCTTCTTTGTTGGGAGACTTTTAATTACCTTTTCTATTTCTGTATATGTAATGGGCTTGTTTAAGTCAGTTATGTCTTCTGGGGTTGGGCTGCGATTTAGCTCAGTTGGTAGAGCACTGCTGTGCAGTCTCTGAGGTCCCGAGTTCAATTCCCAGCACTGAAAAAATGGGAGAAGGATGTGGCAATCCACTCCCAAGGCAATCCCGAAACCGTCAGCCATTGAAAACCCTATGAGGGTCACTATGAGTTGGACACGACTGGACGGCACCTAACATGTCTTCTGGGGTTAGCTTTGTTAGGTCATGCATGTTAATAAATTTGTCTATTTCTTCTGCATTTTCATATTTTTGGGATTACTACAGTCTCTCGTAGTAATCCCTGACAATTTTCTGTATTTCATTGAAGTCGGTGGTTATGGAACCATTGTCTTTCATAATCCATACTATGTTGGATTTTTCATTTTTCTTTTTGATGAGGTTAGCCTGAGGGGTGTCTATTTTATTAATCTTTTCAAAGAACCAGTTCTTAGTCTTATTAATTTTTTGAATTATCTCTTTGGATTCTAATTGAGATATTTCTCCCTTTATTTTTGTAATTTCCTTTTGGGTGTTCCTTTGAGGCTTGATTTTTTGTTGGATTTCTAGTGCCTTAAGATGCATCATCAGGTCATTTATTTGGCTCTTCTTTATTTTATTGATGAAGGCACTTAATGCTATAAACTTCCCTCTTAAAACTGCCTTTGCTGTATCCCATATGTTTTGGTATGATGTGTTTTCATCATCATTTGATTGTAGGAATTTTTTAAATTCCAATTTGATTTCATCAACGATCCACTGGTCATTCAGCAGTGTATTATTCAGTCTCCAGGAGTTTGTAAAGTTTCTGGAATTATTCTTGCTCTTGAGCTCCAATTTTATCCCATTATGATCTGATAAGGAACAGGGGATAATTTCTACTTTTTTGTGTTTGTTGAGGGAGTTCTTACTAGCATATGATCTATCTTAGAAAACATTCCATGTTGAGCTGAAAAGAATGTGTCTTCCTCATCATGTGGATGAAATATTCTGTATATATCTGTGAGATCCAACTGGTTTAGAGTGGAGATTAGATTTGACGTTTCTCTGTTGATTTTTCATTTTGATGACCTTTCTCTTGATAAAAGTGGAGTATTAAAGTCTCCCATTATTATTGATTCTGGTCCAATAAAGTTCTTTATATTCCATAAGGTTTGTCTTATAAAGCTAGGTGCCCCTATGTTTGGGGCATAAATATTAAGGAGCGTTATGGATTCTTGATCAATTGTTCCTTGTATTAAAATGTAATGTCCTCCTTTGTCTCTTCTAATTAGTTTTGGAATGAAATTTAATCTACCTGAAATTAGTATTGCAACACCTGCTTTATTTTGTTCCCCCCCCCCCGCCACTAGGTATGCATTTTTCCAGCCCTTAACTCTCAGTTTATTTCAGTCTTTGTGAGTTAGATGAGTTTCTTGAATACCACATATTGATGGTTTGTGTTTTTTCATCCAATTAGCCAGCCTCTGTCTCTTAATTGGCAAGTTAAGACGATTTACATTAATAGTGATTATTGAGTAGCATTTATTGTTATATACCCAATCATTACCTGTTACTGATTTATGAATCATGTTTGCTTTGGTCCTTTCTTGGGTTGCACTCATTTCAGCTAACCAGTTCTTTGATTTCCTTTATAGGGTTGTCTTAACTCTCCTGGATGTGGTATTTGATTTACAATCCTCTCCAGTGCTGGTTTGGTGGTTGCATATCATTTGAAAGCTTCAATGTCATTAAATGTCTTATGCTCCTCATCTATTATCAAAGATAATTTTGCTGGATATATTAGTCTTGGCTGGAAATTGTTTTTTTTTTTTTTTGGTTTGTTTGTTTGTTGTTTTAGGATTTGAATCACCTGTGTCCATTCCTTTCTAGCTTTCAATGTTGATATGGAGAAGTCTGCAGTAACTTTAATAGGTTTTGCTTTATAAGTAATAAGGGGTCACTGTCTTGCTGCTTGCAGGATAGCTTCCCTGGTCTCTAATGACAGCATGCAAGCAATGATGTGTCTCAGTTGTGATCTACTTAAGTCAGACTTCAAAGGAGTCCTGAATGTCTCAGTGGTGTATATATCCATTTCCTGTACTATCTTTGGGAAGTTTTCCTTGAGGATATCCTTTACTAGATTTTGAAGGCCTCCAGTGGATCTTTCTTCTCCTTCAGGGATGCCCTGAATTCTTAAGTTTCATTTTTTCATCCTATCTGAGTTCTCCTAGAAATCTTTTTTTAATACCTTTATCATTGATTCCATTTATAACTGTTTGTATTTAAGTTCATTTATGACATCTTCAGAATCAGAAATCCTCAGCTCAGATTCATCCAGTCTCAATGATAAGGATTCTTTAGCTGAGTTCAATTCAGTTAATTTGGATTGAGTTTCAAGGAGAGTTGCTTGGTTTTTCCTTATCATTTCTAACTGGGATGATAGAATGGATTTTTTGTGAGATACCTTCTTTTCAAGGATTTCCAGCATGCTTATAGTATTCATTTTAATTTCTCTTAGCATGTTTATAACCATGAGTCTGAATTCCGAATCAGAGATCTCTAAGAATTGAGATTCCTTATTTGTTGGAGGGTTTTGCTTTGTGGGGCCTTCAGATCCATCCTGCCCCTTTGTGTGTTTTGAAAGTTTACTTTGTTTGCCCATAATATGGTCTGGGAAGTAGAATTCATCTCTCCTGAGTGTGCAGAACTTCTCCCTCTGTTATTCCTTTGAGATTGTGTGGTACTGAATCTCTGGTGCTTATTTGATCTTATAAGCTGGGTATATTCTCGGTTTTTTGGTCTGTGTGGTTCTCTCTTTAGTCCACCAGCCCAACTCCAAAGGGGCTAGGGGCTAGGGAGGCAATAGATTTTGTTTCTCTCCTGTGGGGTGAGAAAGGGGGGATCTGGTGACAGAAGAGGGGGAAAAAGGAGGTGGAGGACAGAGGCTAATAGAAATAACTGTCAAAATTAAAATTAAGGTTAAGACTTAAGGGTAAAATAATTAAAACAAAGATACATATATAGCTTAAGAGAAAGAGGAGAATAGAAAAAGGAAAGAGAATAAAAGAAGAAAGGAAGAAAAATAGAAAGGAAAAGGAAAAAAACTCACACATACATGCTCCCACACACACATGAAAACACTTGTAGTCAGGTGCAGTGGTGTGCACCTGCAATCCTAGCGTCTTAGGGGGCAGAGGCAGGAGGATCACAAGCCCAAGACAGAGGTAGTCTGCGTAACCCAGCGAGACCCTGCCTCAAAAAGTAAAAAATATGGGCTGGGGGCACAGTGCGGCTGTCCAGCACCTACAAAGCAAGCAGGCACAAGACCCTGGGTTCAAACTCGCATACAAAACAACAACAAAAAAACCCTCACACATACATGCTCCCACACAAATATGAAAACACTTGTAGTCAGGTGCAGTGGTGTGCACCTGCAATCCCAGCATCTTAGGGGGTGGAGACAGGAGGATCGCAAGCCCAAGATCAGAGGCAGTCTGCACAACCCAGCGAGACACTGTCTCAAAAAGTAAAAACTATGGGCTGGGGGCACAGTGCGGCTGTCTAGCAACTACAAAGCAAGCAGGTGCAAGACCCTGGGTTCAAACCCCTGTACAAAAAAAAAAAAAAAGCCGTTGTATGTTCTTGCAGGTGGAATCTGAACTGTGAACACCCAGTTCCACCGGGTGAAGTTGATATTGCAGGAAGTAGTACTCCCTACAGAACTCAGGGTGGCAGTGTTTTCACACAATCCTCAGAAGCAGTCTGGTTTAGTCTATAGAGGTTTCGCCAACTGTATAGATAATGGCAGACTGCCCCACAATGTCCTGGGTTTAAGTGGGACACTGAGTGCCCAAAGAGACTATTCCATGAAATATTCTGTGTCTATTGTATTGTTCGAAAGGCAGTGGAACCTGTGGGGTCCTCCCTGGAGTTCTCCCTGTCCCACGTAGTTCAGGTGCCAATTCTCCAAATCAGAGATTTCCAGCCCAAAGCCTACAGCATGGAGATAATATGGCTGCTATGGTGGATTTTTTTATTGCAGGGCTTTCCACCCACTTGGGAGGACCATATCCTCTTGTGGGTGGGATGATATCCAACTGCCTGGGAAAGAATCTGTAGCAGGTCTGTCCGTGCACGGTGATCACACTCAAAACTGCTCTTAGTGTGTCTAATTGTGCCTCTAGGCTCTGCTGAAAAGGAGCACTCTGTCTGTATGGGACTCAGCCACCTCCGTAGACCTCAGCCTTCTCCACAATGCAGTGGGATGACTTAGGATCACCTCTGGTGTGTCTGGGATCCGGGTGTATGTGTGCCTATATGTCTACGGAGATTGTGTCTGCACCACTGTCCCACCACAACAGGAGGGAGGGAGCAGCGTTTCAGCTCTAGATGCCTGCTGTTGGCACCGGTTTCCCAGATCCCTCCACGATCACTCCCCGTACCTTCGCATATCTACTCTTGTGGATCTGATCCCTATTTTCTTGCATGGGGGACCTACAACAGCCCAGCATCTCAGGCTGTGGGATGTGTGCTGCTATGGATGGCAATTCTGTGTGCCACCTCAAACTGACTCACCCGAAACTTGTAGTTTGTGTCCCGAGGGCAGAGTGAGAGTGTGATGTCAAGGTTGCACTCCATGTTGGGTCCAGCTCCTGTGGGTGTGTGTGTGAAGTCCCCTCTGAGTCTCTGGGATTCTATCTGCCATCTGCATGATGGGAAAACGGTGGAATGGCAGTCCCACTACTGACCTCTGTGTAGCTGCTCCGAAGCCAAATCCTCGATGTCAGTGTTCATACAGTTTCATCCTCTATCTCCCAATCTAAACTATCACTGTTTCTATCTTTGCAATGTGAGTTCCAAACCCCTAATCAAAGCTTCCCTTTACCCCGGGACAGAAGGTGTGTGTTATCTCTCTGCCATCTTGCCCCCCTTTCCATGTTTTCTTTTCTTCAAAGGTTAATCTCAATATATTTGGAGAGCAGAGGAAGGAGTGTCCTTCTTCTCATTAATTCTATGTCTAGGGGAGGAAGCTGATAAACAAAAAGCTCATGAATTAGTAAATTACTCCATTTGTAACAAGTGTTAGGGAGATCTGTTACTATTAGAAATGTAACTTAGGAGTGAAGGATGATGCCCCTAAGAAAGTGAGAGAGTTTTTTTGAGCTATGAAGGATAAATAAATGTTAGCAAAACATAAGTGGTGGGAAGAAGTAGTAGAATGAAGTGGTTAAGGGCTGAAGCTCAGTAACTGGAATGACTGGGTCTGAATTCTAGATGCAGGAATTACTAACTGTGAGACCTTGGGTGATTTCATCACTTTATCATTCATTGATACTAATAATTTTATGTGATAATTATGAGATAGGTCAATGAATAAATCATTGACAATTTTGATTAAGGGGTAAGTTGTTTGAATGTTGGTCATTAAACTTCTTAGATAGTGTAATACATAAAAAGACATTAGGAAGGTGTGTCTGGCCCATAACAGTCATTTGAGAATCATTAACTCTTATTGCAATAAGGAAATAGAGTACAAGACCTGAAGAATGGAAGGCAGTTAATTCTTTTCCATGTATGAAGGAAGACCAGTACAAGTGGACTATAGATCGCAAGGAAGAATATGTTCTAAGTAGGAACTGAGCTGAGAAAAGCCAGCACCTGCAGTAACTGTGAACTTGACCATTATCTCACTCATCTTATATAAACATCACAGCAGCACTATGACATAAGTACGGAAATTGACAGTATCATTTCCAATTTGCAGATGAGGTGACTGAGATTTAGAGAGGAGCCCATGGTCTCACCATGACTTGTAAATAGCAGCTGCACAATTTAAAATCAGATTGTCTGAATTCAGATCTTAGATACATTTTTTCTCTTACAACCCGCAGGGTCATTATTCCAATTATAGTTATGCGCCCAAAGAAATTAAAACCACTTCAATATTTTGCTATAAGCTCAAAGAATGGAGAATGGTGGGAAATGATTGTGTTTAACTTCATTTTTAGGCTAATTGCAACAATGCAATTACTGGATGCACCAAGATTTATGACCCTGTCTGTGGGAATGATGGAAATACTTATCCTAATGAATGCATGCTATGCATTGAAAACAGGTAAGTACAAACTTTAATTATTTAAATATATTTTTAAGTTCGTTGTCTTCAAACTTCCACATATCTTGTCCTTCTACAGCCCCAACTGGTACAGTAATTGTATTAACCTTTCCCCATTTCAAACATTAGGTATGGTATGGGTTAAAAATCATGTGTATATAAAAATCTACCTTTTTATAACAAAGTATTCTATAATCTGGATTTTTTAAAACCTATAGACACAAAATACCTTTCACAAATAATTCTTGGTGATAGCAGTGATTGTGTTTTCTAAAGTCTCCAAATATGCAACTATAAACTATAGAGATTTGGGTGAATAAAAATGTATTTTTGTACTATTTTTATTCATGGATATGAGAGATAGGCTCAAAGAAGTTTAATTTCCTGAGGTGTCCATAAATGGGTGAAGGGGATCAGAATCAGGGCACCCAGAGAATTAGATGTGTCAAAGATTTTCTTTCTCACACAACAATTAAGCACTTACACCATGTGCCAAGCATTATGCTAGTCTCCCGTACTCTCCTTTTGCTTATGACTAAAAGAAAATAGGTCATTGGCGCATATAAGATAGCTTCTTATAATCTGTGGCAAAGACCAGCAAGCAAGACACTAAGTAAAGTATCATAGGAATAAAGCAGAGATGAAGATGTCTTCCTATTGAAAAGGGTCAAGAAAGAACTCATGAAAAGAATGGCATTTAAACAGGCTCAAAACCTTGTCAGGATAGAAAAAGAACATTCCAGGTTAAATAAAAGACTGAAATAATCAAAACAAAGGAGTTTCCACAAGTGACCCAGAAAACAGTTATCTAGGCATTGACTTAATAGTCAAGACTTTCGCTTAGACCCAAGTAACTATAAGTTTCCATTTAGGCACTGAATAAATTCCTTTTCCTATAACACAAACTCTTTCCTTGGGCTGTTTTAAATGATCTCAGAAAAGTTTCAGAGTTTAGTCAGGATTTCAAAAATAGGTCTCTTTGGTAAGAAGTCTTAACATCCTGAAGTTTCAGGCCCAAAACATTAGCTATTTTGCTTTGTAATAAATATGTTTCTACCATAAGACTTATAAAAAAAATTGAAAACACTTGTTAATTTTCTCATGATCTGTGTTGTTGACATTAAAACCAAACATCATTATTTCTATCCAAGGGGAAGAGAAAGCAATAGGACAACCTTGAACCCTGTGAAATTTCCAAGTGCAGATCAAAAGGCCTAATATTTAGAATGAACCATTGGGAAAATATGAGTAGATGGTTGGGACACCCTATTCCCTTGATCTTTAAAACCTTCTAGTTCCTTATGGTTCTGTGGAGTCTTTTAAATATATGCAAATAGAAGAACATTTGGATGCCAGAAAATGTAATATCTCTTTCTATATTTACTAGATAAGAAAATTTAGGTCTACAGAGGAATATGGCTTTCTCAGATACAACATATTTCCTAAGGTGCTATATTACCTATGAAAAGCCACAAATCCACTTCATAGTAATTAGAGCCAGGCTCTGATGCTAGTTGTCAATTGTTGAGATGAGCTCATAATATCACACAAGGGCTTATGTATGGACATCCCCTTGGTCATTAGGTGCGTGGCAGGTAAACTCAACCCAAATTTTTCCTATTCCTTTTCTATGTTTTTAGAGGATTTGTATTAACAAATTCTTTGCTGTAGAGTAACACTGTCAAACACAACTTCTGTAATGAAGCAAATGCTCTCTATCTGTGCTGCCCACTACAGCATAACCTCTAGCCACAATATGCTGGACTTTAGCTCACTTGGTACAGTGCGACTCTGTGTTCTCTAAGGCCCTGAGCTCCATTCCCAGAACCTCAAAAACGGGAGAAAGACCTGGCAGCCCACTCCTGAAATTATCCTGAAACAATCAGCCACTAGGGTTGCTATGAGTTGGACCCAACTCAACAGCACCTAACAGCACACCACAATACATTAGCCATTAGCACTTAAATGTGGCTAGCACAACTGAGAAACTGAAATTTTAATATTTCTTAACTTTTTGTTTAAATTTAAGTAACCAAATGTGGATAGTGAGCATACTGAACCATAGGGAACAGCACTGCTATAGAAAACATGTCAACACATGTGCTCTGTTTAAATGTTTGTGCTTATGTATATAAATGATGTAAAAATCAGTATTATGAGTCGTTAATGCTTATGGGACAAGAAAACATTAAAATCTCTTAAAGAATTAATAAGGCTCAGGTAAACGCATATATAAAAATATATGAATATCAGATACTCTCCAATAATAGAGAAATAGAAGATTTTTAAAAAGCAAGTATGGTCAGGGAAAGATGAGAAATCGAGAAGTAGTCTAATGAGGAACAATAATAGGTTTTAGGATTTATTTAGCTACATAGCTTGGAGAAAGGAAAACTGGTTTGGGTAAAGTAGCATAGAAGTTTTTATCTGGAGGAGAGGATGCTTGGAACTGCCTGATATCATGTGGGACAGAGATAAGATTTCATTTAGCAAGACCTCACAGATTTGAATTTCCAGTTTTCTAAGATGAAATGTCAAACAATTAGAAAGTTATACCATAGCCCAGGCACCAGGTAAAATGGAAACCTAGTAGATAGGGCAGTAGCATCAGGAGCAAAAGAAGCAACAATGGATTTGAGATTAATTTTAAGTATTCATTGTAACACCCATTATATCTGTAAACATGATAAGGAGAGACTTTTTTCCCTTTCTGTTGTATCCCTAATGAATGTAGTAATCAATAAATGTTTGATGAAAAAGTGAATGAATAAATGAATGAGAGAAAAATAAATGAGAATAAATCTAAAATTCTCTTTTAAATAAAGTTGATATTTTCTTTATATTGTCTTCCTGCCATGGTCACTTTTTTATAAGTAAAGCTCAAGTTGATTCATTTTTTTCAATGTCTTCTACAGGAAGCGCCAGAGTCCTGTTCTCATTAAAAAATCTGGGCCTTGCTGAGAACCAAGGTTTTGAAATCCTTTAATGTCACCATGATGACTGGCTAGCCTGACTGCTGAATAAATGCATCTGAATACATACTGTTCTTCCCAAGTGCCTGTTCCTCAATGGCCTATGTGATAATACTACAGAGAGGTGACGTGGGCGAGATTCAGAATAGATCTATTGGTTTGGTCAATTCAGCAATTCTGTAACTTCAGACAGGGTTCCCCTCACAACACCTTCTCCTTCCCCATTTTCCTCATGTTCTGAGGCCTTGGCCTCAAAAATGTGACTACAGATGTTAAACAACAGGACATGGTTGAACATGAGCCTGTGTAATCCCACAGAGGATTGACTACCACTTTAAGGAATAGTTGGAAAACTCTCAGTGTACAAACTTGTCACTTGTCACACTTCACTGATTGACATAATTCCTTTAGGTTTCCTTGGGATTTGAGCAAACATCTATTGTGCCTGGCACAGGCCTATGTATATGGACATAGAACTACCTGTCTAGTAGAACAGAGTTTAGTCCTTGAGATTTTCTACCTATTTCAAAATGTAGATTTTAGATCAGAAATGCTCATATCGAAGAGCTTTAAGTCATTGAGAGAACAACCAAGCCAGTCAACAAAAAACTACCATGCTGTGGAGCAGTTTCTGGATTTAGCCTTTATTTTTCCCAAGCAGAGGCAATTCCCTGTTGGTTACAAAGGTGATCAGTAATAAAGTAGAGCTCTAGGTTTTTCCTAGTTTACTCAGGTTTAGATTGCCATCTCCCTGAATAACTTCAGCCTGGTTGACAACAAAGAAGAAAGATACTTATTTAAGACTCATAAGAAATGCAACCTGAGCCAGGTGCAGTGGTACATGCCTATAATCCCAGCGGCTCCAGGAGGTGGAGGCAAGAGGATCACAAGTTCGAGACCAGAGGCAGCCTGTGTAACTAACGAGACCGTCTCAAAAAGTAAAAAAATGGGCTGAGGGTGCAGCTCAGTGGTCCAGCACTGGGTTCAACCCTCAGTACCACAAAAGAAAAAAAGAATTGCAACCTGGAAACACAGACTCAAGCAGTGCTGGGTCTATGTTCCAAAGTTGTACACAATGGGGACCCAACTTAATGTTTGACAACACAAAAGGTGAGGGGCTCCACAATAGTTGTTTACCAGAATTTCAGACTCATGCTGGCATTGGGTAAGTTGTTTTGTTAGTTTAGGACTGGACAACTACTAACAGTCTCAGGACAGCCTTTCAGAAGGGAAAAGGAATGATTCAGTTCAGCTTTTTGCAGAAAACAGCAGTGTCACAGGGAGTCCTTGCAGGAACTAGTTTGTCCATGTGTTGCTAGTTTGCACGTGTGCGTAAGCAGCTGGAGCAAATGTGTGAGTACAGGGCCCGGGGACGGAGCTCAGTAGTACAGGCACATGCCTACCATTCACAAGGCCCTGGGTTTGGTCCCCAGCATGGCAAAAGAAAAAAACAATGAGTACAGACATGTCTGAGATCTGATCTAGCTGTCACTTTCTGACTCCATTTTGAGTGCTCTGCACCAAAATTATTCCATTTTGAATATATTTCTTAACAAGAGGAGGACTTCACTTATCGTTTGCTTTGGATATTTGCTTCATGAGCCTGATGAGTCAACCAGAGGTGAGGGAGAAGGATGATTCTGAATTAATTTGTGTCATGAACTCTTCTACCATGAAACTATCCCCAAAATTCATGTAGCAAGGAAAAAGGGGGACTATATGTCAAAGAGTTGGTGTTTACTTTGGTTGGTAGATTGCTGCTCTGCACTGTCTAAGGCCCTGGGTTCAATCTCCAGCAACGGGAGAGGGACCTGGCAACCCATGCCTGAAACAATCCCAAAACAATCTGCCATCAAAAACCCTATGAATAGAGGGGAAGCTCTGACATAGTGCCGGGCATGGCACAGTGTCAAGGAGTGTTTCATTCTGTTCACAGCAACATAGGGTTGCTGTGAGGTGGACCCAACTCAATGGCACCTTATAACAACAAAATATGTCAAAGGAACTAATTTTGAGGCCTTTGTGTAATTCACCTTGTTTTGTATCTAAGCCAGAATAACGCTGCGAGATTACTCTTATCTTGTGAGTAAACTTGGAAAAGTGTAGTTACTTGGTTAATATCATAAAAAAAATAACTGGTAGAGTTAGACTTTTAATTCAGGGGTGACTTCAAGTTCAATACTTCTTCCTCGAAACCACAATCAGCTGGGTACAGGGGTGCACACCTGTAATCCCCGCAACTCAAGAAGCTGAGGCAGGAAGATAAAGAGTTTGAGGCCATAGGCAGCCTGCATAACTTAATGAGACCCTGACTCAAAATTAAAAAAAAATAAAAAATGGTCTGGGGTACAGTCCAGTGGTAGAGCACTTGTAAAGTCTGTGCAAGGCCCTGAGCTGAACAACCAAATATAGCAAGAGAGAGAGAGAGAGAGAGAGAGAGAGAGAGAGAGAGAGAGAGAGAAAAGATCACTTCCATGGTTTTCTCCCTATTCTATAAGAATTGCAAATAACATCCTCCTATTATAAGGGCCCATGTGTTTATATTCAGCAATAGTAAATAAAATAGAAGCAAGAAAGTCATTCAAAGGAAAAAATTCTCTACAACCACTAGGAACAAAGGGAAGAAAGAAATGAGAGTAGGAAAAGTAGTGTGAAATCCTGAGTTTCTGAGAAACTAGCCTAAAATGGAGAGATGGATAGAAGACTAATAGGCTGAGATGCATCAGGAACCCTAACATAGTGGGAAATAGTTCATCCACTGAACCAGAAATAACCCAGTAAAAGCTGTTCCACACTTGCAAAACACAGTTGCCTGGCACTCATTTCTTTTGATATTCAGAATATCCATGTCTTAAGATTTAAGTCTGACCACTAGGGGATGCTGTAGTCTTCCAAGTGACTCAGCCTAAACAAAGCCTGACAGTTCTCACCCAAAAGCCATCCTAACAGAAGTTGTGGATGCAACATGGCTTCCAGTACCATGTCTGTGGTACCTGAAACACAGGAAGGGCACTCCTAAGATTAAGGAACTTTTCCATAATAAAAACAATGTAAATCGTTCAGTGTTATAAATTGTCATGCCTCATTGGGCTATTCTACAAGTCCAAAAAGATGAGTTTGAAAAATTATAAACTTCTAGAAGCAAGACACAAACTCAGATCATCTACCTTTAATCACTCTGCTCTCTGTCTGGCCCATCAGAAAGCATGTGGACACTGTGGGTATGTCTGTTGGTTATGTTTCAAAAGAGATGGTTTACACACAGAATATGTTTAGATGTGGGAGACTATCAAAATTGATAAGAGTTTGAAATGCTGTCCCATGATGAGTAATTGAAAGAAATAGAAAAATTTGGGATGCTGAAAACGAAAACCCTCAGAACTTGATGAGTCTTTTCAAATAATTGAATAGATAAAAATGTCAACACCATGAAAGCAGAAACATTGACCCTTTTTCACTGCCAATTACAAGTTCAAATATAATATCTAACATGTAGGAGGTACTTCCTTGTATTCTTTTTGTTACATAAATGAACAAGGAAGAGAAGTGAGTCAGCATGCCATGGTATGGTACATGCCTATAATCCCAACAATTTGGGAGGCTGAGGCTGCCCTCTCCTGGCCTCTAAGTGGGAGAAATTACCCCAAGATAAACAGGAACAATCATCTCATGGGAACCAAATTGCTCCCTCAGGCAATGATAGAAATGGTGACTTCTCTGGAACCTCATAGAATCAGAACTGAGATAATGATCAACCAGAGGACAGTTTGACCAAGCCTGTTCAATTATGTATGTCTCATACCCTCTGCCTCAGTTCTTCCTCTGTTAATGCTAAATCTCATATCACTACCTTGAGATGCTTGATCTCCTCTGTCATCCCAAAATGGCCATATTGATTAAATTCCTTCCCTGGATTTCTACCATTACTTTTCTGTTTGATTTCTGGGGTGAGTGGCCAGACCTAACTTTTTGGTATTCCTCAGTGTCAGGTCTCTGGCCTAGGTTTCCAGTAACAACTATTCATTGCATCTTGAAATGGTAGAGATTTTGTGGAATAGATTACTCAACTGTCTGTAAGATTGGGCTAATATCACTCTACTTTTATGTTTTAAAACATTCCAGAATTATAAACCACACCTACAAAAGAGAAACTCAAGAATAGTGGCCAAGAACAACTTTTGTGGATTGGGAAGGATTTTGTGGCTTTGGAAGGGAATAAGGTAGTAAACTCAGTGCTCAGCATTAGGTCTCTTTCCATGGTAAAGATAAGGACTGTAATCCTAATAAAATGCAGTACTTTGTGGCTTTGGAAGGGAATAAGGTAGTAAACTCAGTGCTCAGCATTAGGTCTCTTTCCATGGGTAAAGATAAGGACTGTAATCCTAATAAAATGCAGGACCACAGAATTGTACAATATACTCACAGGACCAGTACATTTCTGTCCAGGTTATTTATTGGTTTCAGAATATTTGAAATAGGAAGCTATCTGAAGGGAAAAGGATATTTTAAAAAATTGTCCCATTGGAAAGGTAAGCTTGTTTAAAGTTAAACATTTTCCTTAAAATTATGCTAAGCCTACTGAGAAAAAGGAATACAAAAAATATTAAACATTGTTTCCATTTCTCTGCCTCAATTTATCCACTAAAAATGTTTGTTTATTCCAACTATGTGGAAATAAATTTTTATTTATTTATAATAAAGGAGGTAATTACCTAATAATGTGATCTTACTTTTCCAATCACTAACACAGCCAAAAATTCCCTTTGTTTTCTTTCCTTGTTTAAAAAGTAGCTTTTAGCTAAAAATATGGATGACATAGATAATAAAATAAATTAAATCACAAAATGAGATAATACAGATATTTTGCTTTTAAGTAAGCCCAAAGTCACTAAAATGCCAACAAACAACGTCAAAAAATAAACAAAAATGGCTGGTTGAAGATTAGGTCAAAAACCTCTTACTCCAATGAATTACTTTTGCAATCATTTATTTTTTAAATGTGTTAAAAACAAATAAAAATGGAGGCTAGAATTTAGACATCCCAAAGCTAACTGCCTCTTGCCACTTAAGGTAAATTAGAAACCCTAAATAAAACATAAATATTAGTTTTCTATCTTTATCAGTGTGAGTCGTTGAATTTAAGCCAGTCAGCGATAGGAAAATCAGCTTGAACAGCTTTGTTCACCTTATTAAAAGAATAGATGGTAAACACAGAAAAGTTCAAAAGAATTCTTCTTCAGTGGTCTTCTAAATTTTGTTGTGGATGCTGTAAAACTGAGATTTCCTGCTATTTTACATTTTGAGGTTTCCCAGTTCATGAACTGTTCTTATGTATTTCCAACAAACTTTTAAAATTCTAACAATCCAATTTTATTGTTGACAGATGATAACAGGTACTTTGTACATTGTACTTATTGCATTTGTAGTAATGAGTAGAAAAAGGAATTAGAAATAATTGGGGATTAAGAATCTCCAGAGGAAGAACTGAGTTTGAAGTAGAAAGAGAAAAGTAAATACAAAGAGAAAACTACAAAGAAAATAAGAAAAAGTACATAACTACAAGAGGGAAAAGCAGAATCATGAATATTATTAATAGAATAAATAAAGAGAAGCAAAACAGAGAGAGAAACAAAACAGAGAAAGAAGCACCTGGATAGACAAAGCTTGAGTAGCAGAAAGAAAGACAACGAAAACTGGGTAAGATCATAGTGAATGTCATTCTAGGTTGCCCCACTCAAAATAAGTCAGTACATTTTGGACTGCTTGTGCTAAATTGCAGATTTTTAAAAGCTATTTTATTTACTGAAATGAACTGCATGCTTTCTTATAACCTACTACTACATTTTTGGACATTTTAAAATTATAGGTACACTTAAAATCTTTGAAAGAATTCCTTAATAGAAATAAATTTTAAAAACTTACAGATATAAATTAGCAAGAGATGAAAATAGAATAGCAAATAAAATAAGAGTTAATTTACATGAATAGTTCTTTGTGCCAGGCCCTACATTAAACACCTGAATGTGTTGTTAGTCTCATTGATTCCTCACCAGAAGTAGTGAGATTCTCATTGTAGAAATGAGAAATTTGATTTCAGAGGCACCTACCCTGGGTGAGCAACAGCAAGTGTGGGAGAGACCTCTTTCTCCTCAGAGGAGTTAGGTCATGAAGCCTGCCATGAATGATATAAACACTCAACCATAAAGGATTGGGGGCCAGTTTGTGGACTTGACCATTTTAGCTGGGATGGTCAGCGGCTCCTGTGTGAGCTCTCAGTGAGAGGGAGTTAGGGAACAAGATTGTGGCAGAGTCTGCCCCAATGGGACAATACCTGTACATCTGCGCAGGAATTTGAAAGGCAGAGCAGACTGGTGAATATCTAAGGCTGACCTCTGAAGGAAGGCCGTGGGAACATGCAGCCAAAGCCTGTAGTAGAGAAGCCATGCCAAGTAAGTGGGTATAGTGAGATAAAGGGACTTCATCTTTTTCCCCCACCCACCCCAATAGCCCAGGGCAATTAAGGAGCCACAGCCATAAAGTATGCACCTAGGGTCAAACATTACCCATTTAAGTAAATAAACTCTGAGCATAGCTATGGACTACCCTGAGAAGAGAATGGATACTGCATGCACTGCAGCACTGAGAATCTCCCAGCAGCAGGAGGGAGTACTCTGCATTAGGAGCATCACCTATTTAATTAAATAATTCCTCAGATGAGCTGCTGATGGCCCTAATAAGTTGGGGCTACTGAGAGTATTCCAGCAACTTGGAACACTCAGGAAGCTCATCCTCTGCTAGCGTACTGTGCGGGGGTGGGGGTGGGGCAGAAGGATTCTGGGCAACTGTCCATGCCTGTGCTGGGTTGTGAAACCCAAACACCCATGGCAAGGGAAGTGGAAAACACAAATCCATGTATTTAAGGTATAATCACCCCAGAAAACACCAGTGTAGAGCTTTGGCACTGTGTAATGCCAGAGGGAGTACCCATCAAGGGCACAGCACTCAGGGTCCCAAAAAGGATCTTAACGGTTTGTTGGTCAGAGGTACCAGAATTGGATCACCTCAAGAGGGGATAGAGGAAATTGGAGGGCACATGATGTCTCAGACAACTGAGCTGCAACAGAGGTAGGAAGCCAGGGTTGGGACAACTCTTTGTCAACATCTGGAAAGCAGGTGGGAGTCATAAGGAACTGAATGACTGTCACAAAGTCTGAATTAATCAGTTTGAATTGAACTATTGTCAGAATAGCCTCTCTTTCACTTTTTTTTTTTCTTTAGGTCTCTGGTTGTTGATCTCAGTATTGTTATGTTATGGCTATGCTGAATTGATTATTTACTTCATTCTCTTTTTAGCTTTCCCCCATATCACTTTATCTCTTCCTCTATTTTTGTAGACTTCAAAACCTTTCTCCACCAACCTCACTAAACATAATTTTCAACCATTTGTCTGTTTAGGTTATTTAGTCAATTAATATCTCCCAAATTTATTTATCAACACCAAAAACAGGACATCTTCCACTCTTACATTTGCTAGATCTTCTGGAAAGGTTGGAGGTTGGTATCTCCTTAAAGCATACCAGGCCTCAAACAAGATTAATCAAAGTTTTAAAAGCAAGGGTGAATGAAACCATTACTCTAGCAACAGAAAGCTTTCTACCATCTGAGTTAAACTGGAGACCAAGATCCCTAAAGAAGGCATTAAGCAAAGGGCAACCCCAAGTGTAGAAGACAGTAGTATCCAGACCAAGCAATGGGAAATGTTCAACCTAAAATCGCCAAAACACAGTAAACCAACTTAAAATATCAGTGGAATCTTCAGTATCCAGATTGAACAAAACAGAAAACAGAATTTCTAATACTGAAGTAAAAGTTTAAGATCTTATCTATTCAGATGCCAAGAAAGATAGAAGGATGAGGCATTATGATCAATACTTTCAAAAGTTCTTAGGTAAAATGAAGAGACACAACCTACTAATACAAGGAGTTCATGAAGGAGATGAAACTGACACTACAGGCATAGGAAATCTTTTAAATGAAATAATAAGTTAAAACTCCCCAAATCTAAGGGAAAAATATATTCCCAAACCACAGAAGCATTCAGATCACCAAATAAAGACCAGAACAAATCTGCTCCATGACACATTATAATTGGAATGCTAAATGTAGAGCGCACAGAAGCTATTTTATAGGCTGAAAGAGAGCAATGCTTAGTCACTTACAAAGGGAACTCAATCAGAATAACAGCTGACCTCTCAACAACATCTCTAAGTGCAAAGAAAGTATGGTCAGACAATATTCAAGTTCTGAAAAGGAATTACTATCAACCAAGATTATGTTACCCAGCAAAACTATCTGCTAAAATAGATGGAGAGTTCAAGACATGCCATGATATTAACAAGTTTAGGCAATCTGTGACCAGTAAGCCAGCATTGTAGAGGATTCTTAAAGAAATACTACATAAGGAAGAAGCAAGATAACCCCAAATGCAAGACCAAAGGAAGAAGTAAAAGACATGAAAGAAATTCATGAACACAAGCTAAGTATGAACCAAAGAAAAGAAACAAACATCAAAATGATGCAGAATACTAAGCTCCTCTCAATAATTACTCTAAATATAAATCTTAATTCATCCTTCAAAAGGCAATGATTTGCTAACTGGATCAAAAAACAAAGACTATTAATATATTAGATTAAAGAGACTCATCTCATTCACAAAGAACATAAAAGTCTGAAAATTAAAGGCTGGAAAACAATGTACCAAGCATGTGGAAACCATAAAGCAGGGGTAGCTATACTAATTTATGACAATATGGACTTCAATCCCAAACTAATCAGAAGAGATAACAATGGTCATTATAGATTAGTAAAGGGAACAGCCAATCAGGAAGACAGACTCTTACTCAATATTCATTAACCAAGCATAAGAATACCTAATTTGATAAAATAAACTTTATTGGTGATAAAAAATATCTGCCATTGAAAACCTGATGAATAGCAGAGAAGCAGTAACAAACTGTTCTGCCTGTTGTACATAGGGTCATTATGAGTCGGATAGTGACTAGACAGCTCCTAACAACAACAAACAACAACATACAAATTCGTTCTATGACACCAATATCACTCTGTTACCAAAACTAGATTAGAACACTACAAAGAAAGAGAACCATAGACTAATTTCCTTAATGAACATTGATTCAAAAATCCTCAATAAAATTCTGGCAAACCCAATTCAACAACATATAAAAAGATCATATACCATGATCAGGTGGGCTTCATTCCACAAATGCAAGGCTGGTTCAACACTTGTAAATCAATTAATACAATTCAACATATCAAAACTTACTCACAGAAATCACGTGATCATCTCAATGGTTGCTGAGAAGGCCTTTGACAAAGTTCAACATCTCTTTATGATAAAAGTCCTGAAGAAAGTAGATATATAAGGGACTTATCTCAACATCACAAAGGTCATCAATGGCAAACCTATATGATTGTTAAACAGAGAAAAATTGAAAGCATTCCCTCTAAGATTAGGAATAAGACAAGGAAGTCTCCTCTCTCCTCTCTTCTTAAATATTGTGATGGAAGTCCTAACCAGAGGAATCAAGCAAGAGAAAGAAATTAAAGGAATACAGATAGGGAAAGAATAGGTCAAACTGTCCTTTTAGCAGATAACATGATCATATACCTAAAGGACCCTAAAAATTCCACTAGAAATCTCTTAGAGCTAATCATCTCCTTCAGCAAAGTAGCAGGATACAAATTTAGCACTCAAAAATCAGCAGACTTCCTTTACACCTATAGCCAAGAGGATGAGAATGAAGTCAAGACAACAATCCCATTCACAATAGCCCACCAAAAGTTAAAGATTTAGGAATCAGTCTGGCCAGAGATAGTAAAGACCTCTATAATGCAAATAGCAGAAGATACAAGAAGATGGAAGGACCTCCCTTGCTCATGTATTGGAAGAATTAATATTGTGAAAATGGCTATAATGCAAAAAGCAATCTATAGATTTAGTGCAATACTCATCAAAATTCCAATATCATACATTGCAAAAACAGAAAAAATATCCTAAAATTCACATGGAAGTACAAAAGACTGCATATAGCAAAAGCAATCATAAGTAGCAAAAACAGTGCGGGAGGTATGACAATACCTGACTTTAACTATACTCCAGGGCCATAATGACAAAAAACAGCTGGGTACTGGCACAAAAATATGCATGAGGATCAATGGAACAGAACTGAAGACCCAGATATACACACATGCAACTACAGCTACTTGGTCTTTGACAGAAGGGCTAGTGAAATTCATTGGAAAAAAGATAGCCTCTTCAAAAAGTGGTGCTGGAAAAATTAGATATCCATTTGCAGAAGAATATAAATAAACATATACTCTCAATCTACATGAGAGTCAACCCAAAATAGATAAGAGACCTCAACATAAAACTGGAAACTTTAAAACTATTACAAGAAAAGGTAGGGAACACTCTCTATCACATAGACACAGGCAAGAATTTCCTTCACAAAACTTCAATCACCTAAGAAATTGCACCAAGAATTGACAAATGGAATTACATAAAACTAAAAGGCTTCTGTACAGCAAACAATAAACAGAGTAAAAGGAGAGTCCATAAAGAATAGTAGAAAATCTTTGCATCCTGCATATCTGACAGGGAACTAACTTCTGTAATATACAAAGAACTTAAGAAATCAAACATCAAAATAACAACCCAATAAGTAATTGGGCAACAGAACTGAACAGACAGTTCTCAAATGAAGAAATATGAATGACTAATAAACACATAAAAATACTCAATTTCCCTAGCATCTAGGGAAATGCAAATCAAAACAACATCTGAGATTCCATCTCACTCCAGGAAAAATGGCCAAGATTAACTAAACAAATGATAACAAATGCTAGTGAGGCTGTGGAGATAAAGGAACTCTTTTACACTACTAGAGGGACTGTAAATTAGTTCAGCCAATTTGAAAATCAATGTGGAGGTATCACAGAAAGCTAAGATTAGAACTGCCATATGACTCAGCTATACCACTCCTGGGTATATACCCAAAAGAAGATAAGTCCTCATATCACAGGGACACCTGCAGTTCCATATTTAATATAGCACTCTTCACAATCACAAGGGTATGGAATCAACAAAGATGTCCATCAGCAGAGGAGTAGAATGAAAAATTGTGATCTATATACACAATAGAATATTACTCAGCAGTAAAGAAGAATCGAATAATGTCATTTGCAGCAAAATGGATGGAACTGGAAAGTATCATTTTAAGAGAATTAATCCAGACTCCAAAAGAGAAATACCATTCTCATTCATTCAAAAGAGAAATACAGTTCTCATTCATATTTGGGAGCTAAATCTAACTTCAAGAGGAAAAATACATATTTAGATATATAAAAATGAAGAATAATACCTAAGAATGGAAAATACAAGTGGACACAATAGGAGTGTGGAGGGGATCAGTGAGTGGGAGTGGAAGTTTGGGAAGCAGGGAAAGAGAGGGGAAACAATGTAGATAAGTAAAGAGGGAGAGGAAAAACACGGAATACAGGATGTAACTATATAAATACACAAAAAAAGAGGAAGAAAAATATCACTACGAGTATAACCCATGGTTGTATATGATTCTTATCACACAGTAATTAGAGTTCCTACTTTTTTCTTTTCTTCTTTAGTCCATTCTGTTCCATAAAATATGTAAGATGATGAAAGTGTAAACCAAAAAATTAAGTTGAATGATTGACTTATCAAATGACTTGCTACTCTGTATCCCACTAACATTTATAAATAGAAAACAAAAAGAAATGAGAAAATTGAGATTCCAATTTATTCTAGATTAGAACTCGTAAAATACCATGTCCTTGGCCTATCCTTCATATTGTACTGTCAATCTCTCACTGATACTCTTGCCTCTGTCTTCAATAACAGCACCTCCCTTTGAATAATAATTGCTCCCCGTCCCTGAATATAGCAAGCTCTCTGTCCTCTGCCTTCAACTCTGACTGAATTGCCCTTATTTTACCTCCCCATTATATTCATTCTCTTTCTCCCTCTCCTCCCCCCTCATACACACAATCTAGCTTTTCATGGCTTATCCACTGTGAATGCTGTATTAATCCTTTATTAATTCCCTATAACTCAATTAAGTGCTCTCTGCTATTGGCTCCTTATATGTGCTTGCCAAATTCTGAGATGTCTTTCTACTATCTATGCCAGGACAGAACCCCGGGTGTCCTCAAAGCTTTCTTTTTCCTTTTTCTTAGTTTTCTAAGTACTCTGAGTGCCACTGGAAGGGTATCGATAAACCCATTTCATAGGCCAAACACTGCATGCATTTTTCCACCCTATGCTCATCAGAGTAATACTATCTAAGAGAGCCAAATATCAAGGCCTACCAAAGTGTTCCATGGAACTTGGTCCATGGAATCCATCCCTAAAATCTATTATCTCTCAAATTGTGTCTCTACTCCTCATTAATTGCTTGCATTGTGCCTTGAATTACTCCTGACAAGGTTTAATGCTCTATCTGCCCGAGTTACTGAGCCGTTCTTCTCTCCAAAGTATCCTCCCACCTGCCCTCAGAACAATACCAATTCATCCTGAATGGGAGAATGCTTTTAAACCACAATAATTACCAGGCATGGTGGCACATGCCTATAATCCCATTGCTCAGAACGCTGAGACAGTAGGATTGTGAGTCTGAGGCTAGAGGCAGCCTGCACAACCTAGCAAGAATTTGTCTCAAAATGAAAAGTAAAAAAGGGGCTGGAGGAGTACCTGCCTAGCATGTATGAGATCCTGGGTTCCACCCTCCAAGTACCACAAAGAGAAAAAAACAATATTTTTAAGATTTTTATTCTGACAAAAAAGTTGGCTACACATAGTCCACAGAAAAGTCCTAACTTAGCGGGATAGACCCCCAGTAACATAAAACCCCACATGTTCTGGGTTTTAGGCAATTTTCCCACTAAATTGTCTTTTTGCACTCCTTTCCTACCTATCAAACTTGTTTCTGTTTAATAAACATCTCTTTCTCTCTCCCTCCCTCCCTGGAGCGCGCGCGCGCGCGCGCACACACACACACACACACACACACAAAGTGCTATCATTTAAGTTAATGTTTCTCAACTTTATAATGCGTTTGATCTACCTGAAGAGTTTCTTTGTAATTTGGATAGTCAGGTTTCACCGTCCTGATGTTCTGGGTCATCAGAACTCGTGGGGTGGGGCTCACTGATTCTTCATATAACTCAGTAATTATTCCTCTGAACTTTTCCTGCTTTCTCAAACTATTTCTTTCCCAAACTATTCTTCTCACAGTAGTTTGCTGGTTCTTGATTGTAGTGTAGTCAACCTAAAATATAACAAAGTACTTGAAAGTAAAATATATTCAATGCTTAGGACAGCTTCCAGCACAGAGTAAAATGCTTTTCTTTTTTTTTTTTACCATGAGTGAACCACTCTGTGCCTCAGAATAACTATGTCCTGCCAACAGTATAACGGATAACGGCAAGAACTTTTTTGTTCACTGTTATATTACCAGAACCTAGGACATGTGCTGGCACATGGAAGTGCTCAAAAATTGTTAAATGAATAAACAGGATTGAAAGGATTAAATGAGGTCATGTATATGAGAAAAAGTATGTGTTATTTGTTTCTGTTTTATTTTCCTAAATAATTATATGTGTGCCCACATGACACGATTGTAGCATATTATTAGTATACTGATTCAATAAATAAAATTAATTTTATATCCAGAATACTGAGGTATTCTGTAGTTTTGTTACCTGGAGTGGAGATGGATACAATGTCATTTGCTATCTGCCTGAAATTCAGGGGAACCAGAATTATGAATTTGGGAATTTTCAACATATAGAAAAACATAATTGTAGCAAGTTTAGATGTAAAAGAAAACCTTTGTCATATAGAGAGGATGTAAAAATAGTGGCCAGTTAAATATGAGGAAAACAAAGAGAGATAAGGTCATGAAAGACAAGATATGAACTATTTTTTTCAAAAAGTAGTTGGTGGTCAGCTGGGTCAAATGTTACTCATAAGTTCAAGAATGGGATGGACAAAGACCTGCTGGACTTTTTAATAGGGAAATTACTAGTTATAAAAATGATCAATTTCAGAAAAATGACTATCAAACCAAAAGCCTAGTATAGAGTGAGCTGAAGAGTTAATTGGAAGCAAAGAGGTGGGGAAAGTGAATAAAGATAACTATCACAAGAAATTTTGCTGATATAGGGAGCTGAGGAACGGGGCTACATCTGGAGGGAAATGCAGAATTAATGGAGGACTTTAGATGGGTTCATAGCATGTTTGTGTAACAATGTTAAGCATAAAAGGAGAAATTAAAGATGCAAGAAAATGGGGGATGATTATAGATGTAAGGTAACTGTAAAGCTTAATCTCCACGGATAATGTTCTGTTATTTTCAGAAAGGGTTTTTGAAAATGATACTGTGAGCAGGCTCTGGAGCACTGGATAGTACCTGAGCAGATGCTGAGATCCCAATAGCCTACTCTTATTGCAGATTCCCCTCTCTCAAGGACACACATAAGGCTTCATCTGGAATTCTTTATTTTCAATTAACATAGTAGGAAGTAAGCAGGGTCTAATTACAAATGGCTTTACATATTATGCTGGCACTAAGGAAGAAATGTACCCATGCGGCAGTCCTACTCTGGGCATTTCTATTATAAAACAAAGAAAGCAGAGCCTACAATTCAGAATAACTTCCAGTAATATGTCTGATTTTCTACATTCCTGAAGCATTAAAGCTATTACCATACTATTTCATGGTCAGTGACTGTAATCAGCTATCCAGATCATCAGGGACTTGGAAAGAACAGGACTGAAGATTTGATTAGAAAGAGATCTGGGGAAAAGGTATATTCACAAACTTCTCGAATGGTTGTAGAATATGAGGAAATTTGTGTTCCACGTGAATGTCCAGCCAATTGCTCCCACTGAAGAGGATGTTCTGAGTAATCACATGATATGGACAAGAAACATTGCATAGGTATCAGCAAATCTCTTTCCCCAGGCACTCTAACAATTAATCAATGAGATCAGGTTAAACATGCCAAAGGCAGTAGGGATGAAAGTTATGCATTAGCTCAACAACTTGGAGCTCACCAGGGCTGACATGGTTGCCACTACTGCTGAGTACCCATCCTGCCACAGCAGACACTGATGCCGAGAGCTTGCGATAGTATCATTCCCATGGGACCAGACAGCTATATAGATTCAGGTTGATCTTCACCTGACCCTTTCCACAATGGAAGAGGAAGTGATTTATCATCACTAGACGAGACAGTCATTCTGGAAGTGGATTTCCCATTCCTCCAGGTAGTGCCTTTATAGGCACTGATATGAATGCCTTTTTTGGCATTGTACTATTCTATACACTTAAAAAGTCTTAAAATAACACAAATTAATTCACTTATACTTCTGGGGGTCAGAAGTCTAAAATTTACTTCGAGTCAAGGTTGTTACTGTATCTACAGAGGTTGCTTTCCCTGGAGGCTTTGAGGGGACAATCTATTGCTTCAACTTTTGGGGGTTTTGTTTGTTTTGGTTTGGGTTTTTGGGGAGAGGGAGTGAACCCAACTGTACCCAGACCCTTTTTTATTTTTTATCTTGATACAGGGTCTCATTAAGTAAGGCAGGCTGCATCTGGCCTCAAACTTGTGTTCATCCTGCCTTCGCATCCAAGTTGTTGAGATTACAGGTGCACGCCACGGCAATTGGCTTTCCAACCTCTACTTCTGTCTTCACATCACTTTATCCTGACATGTAGTGGGACATCCCTCTAGCTCCCTCTTAAAAGAACACATGTGCTTACATCTTTGGGACCAATCAGATAATCATGAGACTCTTACTACCTCAGGATCTTTGACATAATCATATACAAAATTCCTTTCATGGTATAATACAATACATTTATGGGTTCCAGGGATTAGTAGGTAGACATATTTAGGGCACCATCATTTAGGCTATTACAACTACAGACCAGTAATTTATTTCACAGAAACTAAAGTATATCAATGGTCCCATACCCACAAAATTCACTGACCTTACTATGTACTCTATCACCTAGAAATATTCTACCCTATGGAGCATTAGAATGGACTGTTGAACTTTCTAATTAATTACACCCTCCAAAAGTGTTATGCTGACCTAGAGGGTGTGGCATATGGTTTGAACCAGGAATCAAAAAATGATGTTCTTTCTGTCATGACTATGATGGACAGATCTGGGAATCAAAGGTGAGGGAAATCAAGGGAATGCAATGATGAGCTTGAATAATTGTGGCTTCCTGTCCCTGTAAACTTAAGCTCTGCTTCTTTTAAGATCTGAATTCTCAAGAGAGAATGTTTCCACCACATGAGATCCTGGTTCCACTCATTGAGGTTACAGGACCATCATTTGGCCATTTGGGAAGCCATACCTTACTGAAACAGCAAGTAAAGCAAAGTGGGGTAATTTGTCTCTATTATTTAGGGAAAATAGACTGCCACTCCACAATAGGACAGGATAGAGTCTGTCCAGGAACCAAAGTACCCTTTATGGTGCCTCTTAGTACTTCTATATTCAATAATAAAAGTTGATGGAAAACTATAGCAACTCAACAAAAAGGGCTAATACAAGCTCAGATTCTTCAAGAATTGAGGTTTTAATTATCCTAACAGATAAAGGATGAGAAGAGGTGCTGCTTGAGGTCAAAGGAAATATGGAATGTAGAAGAAGAAGAGGGAATTATCAATATCACCATAGCCTAGTGGCGTATAAACAACAAATTAGAGAATTGATGACTGTGGCCATTATATATAATGTCTGTCTTGCTTTTATATTCCATTTGTGTATATCAATTATTTCTTATTTCTTCTCTTCCTTTCCTACCCTATATCAGAAATAAAATAATATCAAATTTTACAATTTAGTATCTAAATTACAGAATGTACAAGGTGAGAACACTTTGGATTATATGCAAAGTAGTTCATCACACTAGATCAAAGCACCATATTATTGTGATTATTGTAGAATTTTGTTTAAATTAGGATCAAAGGAGGTGAATGAACACTGTGTCACCAAAGGGTGAACTGTGTGGATTATTAGTCTATAATTTCCAGGTCGACCACCACTCTTTGTCCTCTTTTCTGTGCAACTGGCAGAAATGGCACCCTACAAACCACATATTTCCCAGGTTCCCTTGAAAGTGGCGTCTAAGAAGGGATGGAATGAAGGGCTGAAAAAGAAAGCCATTTTATTTTCTGTTATCTGTGGTACATCAAGGAGTAGCAGTAACACCAACAGGAGTGAAATATCCCGAGTTCCTGCTCGGTTGTCATTGTGTAGATCCAATTGTAGATGCAACAGCAGTAGGATTATAAACTCCTGCATCCCTGCTCAACTTCTGGGATGCAGCTTCAGCATCAGTGGCAGCACCTCCAGCAGACAGCTGGCAAGAGCATCTAGGCTTCAGTCCAAGTTCAATAGCAGCCTGTAGTTTCTGAGTAGCAGCCTTCTCTCTTTTGTTCTTTCAGTGCTTCTAAGTCCATTGCAACCAATTCACTGCATTAAATCCCTTTTTGCTTGAAATATTTAGAATAGTCTCTAATTTCTGGGTTTGACCCTAACCCATCCAGATAGGAATCTCTTTTTTATAATATCTGTAAGGAGACTGTTTTCTAAGGCTATAAGCTCTTTCCAGTCATTGCTTCATGCCCTAGATTTGATTTATTGTTAGAGAAATTGGACTGACCATCTCAGCCAGGGAAACAGTGTGACATAAAGACAAAACAGTTATGTGATCTTAGACAAGTTAAATTACCTTTCAGCATAAATTTGCTTTAAAATGCAATGATGAATATAAGGTTAATTAAAGAATTGAAATAATAATTATGTAAAGAATAATACACAAATTACTTGCTTATGACATTATTGAGTGACTTAAAATTGAAATCAATAGGAGATATAAGGTTATTATCCACCTGCTCTAATCTTTCCCGCTTGCTCGCTCACTCGCTCTTGCTCTTGCTCTTCCTCTCTCTATCTGCCCCCCTTCTTCCCCCTCTCCTCCTCCTCATTTCTATTTCCATCTCTGTCCTTCTGTATTTTTTCTCATCTATTTTCTACTCATTCTTCCTCCTTCTATTATGGAACATTTCCTAGAGAAACAAGGTCCTGAATCTCCTTCCCATGGTTAAGGTCACTGAAACATAGTCCCATTATCCCAATATCTGTATTCATAACTAAAAACTTAGTTTACAGACATTATAGAAAGCATCTACTGAACATTCTTCTGTTACATAAAGAATAGAGGTTCCGAGCTTGGTGCGGTGGCGCGCACCTATAATCCCAGCGGTTTGAGAGGCAGAGGCAGGAGGATCGCAAGTTCGAGACCAGAGGCAGTCTGTGTGATTTAGTGAGATCCTGTCTCAACAAAGTTAAAAAAAAAAAAAAGGGGCTGGGGTGCAGCTCAGTAGTCCACCACTTGCAAAGCATGCAGGTGTGAGGCCCTGGGTTCAACACCCAGCAAGAAAAAAAAAAAAAAATAGAGCTACCAAAGTCTATAGAACTGTGATTCACATACCCCTTCATTAATTGGGAATTATACATGGGATGTTGTTGTTGTTAGGTGCCATCAAGTCAGTTCCAATTCATAGTGATGCTACATACTTATTCATTAAGTTTTCAATGGCTGATTGTTTTGGGATTGCTTTGGGAATGGACTGCTATGTACTTCTCCCATTTTTTGCAGTGTTGGGGATCAAACCCGGGGCCTCAGAGAGTGCAGACAGCACTCTATGAACAGAGTTAAAATCCAGCCCATACCAGGATAGAGACTTTTAAAAAAAAGTGAGAGCCTCTGAAGAGCAGGGCTGGGCAGGATATTGTTCTAGGCTGAGGGTAAAGTGCCAGAGTCGTATCTGGAAATGAAGCTGTTGTATTGATGGATTCTAGAACAAGAATAATATAAGGTAAGTGACAGAGCAAAACAAGTCAAGCATTTGGCTAGGATTTCCTGAGACCAGGTCATTCCATATAATGGTCAAAAACTATTTTTAATGTTCCCTTCCTTTGTCTCATCTAAATTCGCTAATCTTCTCTGTCAAGTTCCAGGTTAAACTAGGCATTTACCTGTCCTGTGGTCTAAATCTCATCTTTACCTGTTTATGATGTTTCTTCAACATTTATGTCTGAATATATATGTTTTCCAAGGGGGGCAGGTTTAAAGCCTGTACATCTTTGTCTCCAGATCAAGTTAATTTCAGTGGACACGTCTTTGATGAACACAGAGGATTTTTTATTGATATTTTAGGAAAACTGGACTGGAATTATGTCTCCTAAGATAGTGCTCCACATTCATTTACTCAGAGACCCTAAGAATGAATGTTTGATGAGCAAAACTTTCTACTTCACTATATCAATGCAATGGAGTTTCCCACTACATCTCAATATGTAAAGAATGGGGAAAATATGTGAGTAAAACAAGAGGATTTATGTAGATAAACTCTTATTTTAGCCTTAATATTAGAATTCAAATGAATACATTCTTGTACTTTTAAAAGGATGGTATTTGTAAAGCCATTAAGTAAATACAAAATTGCTAACATTCAGTGTAAAAACTATTTCCTTTTCAATCCCCAGTGGGATATTCAGATTTGATTCTGTGCGTCTGTTGAATTTTTATTTCCCTAAGAATTTTTACTGGTCTTCCTGCATATACTGAAGGATACAATCTATGCTAAAATTACAACATATTAAAACAGTAGTTCTCTCTGTAGGTAAGTGCTATTTCCTCCTTTGCACAGAGATTAGGATAATTTTTAAAATGTAGATACTTGAGTATTTTATTTCTGAGTATCTTGATTAGCAATGCAAGACTATTTTCATGATCTGGAGAAATCTCTTCTTGCCTTTCAAGTCCTCTGGAATACACAGGCCTAGATCTCGATGAACAATCACTTATTCAGAGTTTCTTTCCTGTAATTTATTGATTCCTCAAGATGATAACACCAGCCAATCAATGACTGAATTAAAAATGAACACTTAGTGTTATGATCCAAATGTTCCCTGAAATTCATGTGTTAAAACTAAATCTCCAATGTGATAGTATTAAAAGATAGGAAATGATTAAGTTTTGAGGGACAAGCCCCCATCAATAGGATTGGCGACCTTATAAAAGAGCTGAACATACAAGTAAGACCTCTTATTTATCTTCTACCTTCCACCATATGAGGACATAGCAACTGGGTACCATCTTGGAAAAAGAAGACCCTTCCAAGTCACCAACGTGAATACTGTGATTTTGGATTCTCCAGGCTCCAGAAGCGTGAGAAACAAATATTTATCATTTATAAATACACAATCTTTTGTATTTTGCTATGGTGGTACAAATAGAGAAAATACTTTGTTCAGAGCAAATGATGAGAGGAGGAGCTAGAAGAGGTAGGAAATGAGATCTATGTTCTCTCTCATTGAATTTTCAGGTTCTACTCCATGGATTCACATAATACGAATCCTCAGTTGAATTTTTGGTTGGCCAGGATAGCTTAGTGCACTCCAGGTCCAAAAATAATTATCATCATTCACTCAATGGATGCTGGAAGAATAATAATTCTTCAAGAAAGTACAGTTTAAATGCTGAGTAGAGCTTATTCTTTGGTAAGAGAAGTTTAAAGGTAGCCAAACTGCCTTTTCCATCATCTTAGAAATTTCAGTGCACTGGAACTGATATGATTCTTCTGCCAGTCCATGCTGACAGAAAAATACCTCAGGTGTGGTGCAGTGTAGAGTATTATGAGTGTGTTCTCTGGAATAAGTATTTCTAATAGAAAGAAAATCTTCACATGCTTTCATATATATGAAGTATCACTAGTTTAAGCACTATTCTCCCTATAATTCCTTCTATACTAAGACTTAATGCCACTGGAGAATGTAAAACATGTACACAAAACCACATTGCTCCACATTCTGTTTGAGTTGATTTGTGGCCTGCTCTGGGCTGTGACTCATAGGAGCTGTCAAATAGTTGAGGACCTTAGGAAGGAGCAACTGAGTAGAGAGTCCAGATAGCTCACATAGTTGTACGTACAAGAAGAAGACTAAGACCTCCCTTTGATATTATTTCTTTTAGGAGACTGCAAAGATCCTTTTTTTAGATTATCTCTACAAAATAAGAAAAGGTCATATGAAACCATCATTTTTTGGTGTTCTCTAATCTCTCTCTATGTCCCTTGACATGAAGCTAAAGAATAGGAAATTCTGAGATGAGAATGATTTTTCCCTTTGTCTCTCTCTGGTTAAACATGGTACAACAACGTGAATCAAAGCAAGATGACATGAGAGAATACAGAACAGTTTAGGACACAAAGTATGTATCTTCATTTCTCCTGGTTTCAGCTAATCGCTTACCATGATGCTGACTGTTAAGGCACTACCTATGTTCTCAGTGGAAAGACTTGACATTCATTCCACTTTGTTAGATGTATACTACCCAAAAGAAAAAGATAGAATTATATGATAAACTTTAAATGTCTTTGTTTAACTTAGGAGTCTCTGATTTGTTGTGACTGCCAACACCAGAGAGATGGAGCCTGATTGAAAATCAGGAAAACAAAAAAACCAGAATGATGGTATATGAGGCTCACACTCTGACAGAGTAATTTGTTTCCTTGAATTGTTTGTTGTTGTTGTTGTTGTTAGGTGCCGTTGAGTCTACTCTGACTCATAGCAACCCTATGTACCCCAGATCGAAACACTTCCCGATTCTATGTCAGGCAAACGAACTTATTTATGTTTAAGCCCATTGTTGCAGACACTATGTCAATGCATCTGGTGGAGGGTTTTCCTCTTTTGTGTTGACCTGCCACTCTCCCAAACATGATGTCTTTCTCTAGGGATTGATCTCTCCTGACTACATCTGAAATATGTAAGATGCAGTCTGGCCATTCTTGCTTCCAAGGAGCACTCTGGTTGCACTTCTTCTAGGACAGATCTGTTGGTTCTTTTGGCAGTCCATGGTATATTCAATAGACATCTCCAGCACTATAATTCAAAAGCATCAATTCTTTTCTTACTTGAATTAGGCAAAAGAAAACATTAGTACGTGTATTAGTTAGTTTTCTCATTGCTGTGCTCAAAATATCTGAAAGAACAACTTAAAAGGAAAAAATAACTTATTTTGGCTGATGTTTTCACAGAGTTCAGTCCAAGGTTACTTGGCTTAGGCAGAACATGGAGTGGTGGGAGTATATGGTAAAGGAGGTTCTTCCTCTCATGGAAGACAGGAAAGAGAGAGTGAGGAAGGGATTATGGATCAAGCATACCCTTAAAAGTCACAACTCCTGGGGCCTACTTCCTCCATCTAGGACCCAGTTTCCAAAGCTTCCATAGTCTCTCAACATAACTTCACCAGCTGTGGACCAAACATTCAAAACATGAACCTATAGGGGATATATGGTCCCCAAGGGCTCATTGCCATTTTATAATGAAAAATATTTCTAGTCCATCTCCAAGAGTCCCCAGTTTTAACAAATCCAATATTGTTTAAAAGGGCAAATTCAAAGTCTTTTCTGATATTCAAGGCAAACTTTTAGATGTGAATCCCTGTACAATCAAAAAGAAAATTACATTCTTCTGATATACAATAGCACAGAGTAAATATTTCCACTTCAAAAGGGAGGAATGAGGACATAGAAAAGAGGGATGGAACAAATGCATGACTAAAACCCAGCAGGGCAAACATTAAACGCTGTAGATCCATGTGTGGTACCTGGGGCACAGGGTGACATGACATGAGCTCCCAAAGGCTTTGGCAGCCCTACCTCCTATGGCCTTGCCTACTGCAATACACTTGGTCTTTCTCCAGGATTGGTTATGCTCACTGCCTGTGGTGCTGCTCAGCAGATGTTCCACATTCTTGCATCTCCAACTTCTTGGGGTCTCCACTGTGTCCTTGGCTTAACTCTCATGCTGTTGTTGTTGTTAGGTGCCATTGAGTCTGGTCCAACTCATAGTGACCTTTATAGAGTTTTCAGTGGCTGATTGCTTTGGTATTGCTTAAAGAGTGGATTGTTACATCCTTCTCATTTTTGGAGTGCTGGGAATCAAATCTGGGTCCTCAGAGAGTGCAGCATGGCACCCTACCAACTGAGCTAAACTCCAGCCCTAACTCTCATAGCTTCCCATATTTCCCTTTGAGGGCCTCTCCAAGGGATCCAAACCAGCTACACATTTCCTACCCTTCTACATGTCTGCAAAAGTACCATCACATTGATGACACCAAAGTGTGCTGTCATCTCAAACAGTAAACAGACACATTTAGACCATGGCTGCAGTGACTTCAGAGTACCTGGGTGATCGAGTACAGTGAAACAAATCTTAGGGAAACACTTTCGTAGGCTGCTCTTGACCAATAAGCTACCTTGGAGGAACTATATCACTGAGATGCACCCCAGCCCCTTTGCTTATTTTTTGCCTTGAGACAATGTCACATTAAATTATTCAGGCTGCCTCTGGCCTCATCCTTGAAATCCCCCTGTTTCCCCCATCTTGAGTTGCTGGGATTACAGGTGTGCACCATCACACTCAGCTAGTTTGTCACCTTTAAACTCAGCTTTCCTCAAAGTCTCAGGGAACAGATAAAACCTAGACAAGTACTTTGTCACAATGTAATATGCAAGACCACTTGTCCAATTCCCAATAGAGCCTTTATTCTAACCTGAAACCTCATGAGCATGGCCTTCACTTTCTGCTCTCCTGTTGTCATTCTGCTCTTCTCAGCTCCCTCTAGAATTAACCATTAAACTCTTCTTACAGTATTCTAACTGCTTCTCTAATCTGTATCTCCAAACATTTCCAAGTTTCTCCTACATACCAGTTCTAAAGGCTTAAGAACCACATCGTCACGTTTAATCATAGCAACAGCCCTATTTCTCTGATATGAATTTTGTTTATTAGTTAATTTTGCATACCTGTTACCAAAGTATTTTTTATTTTATTTTTATCTGATGCCATTTCTTCTCTTTTTTCTTTCTTTCTTTCTCTCCTCTTCTCCTCCTCCTCCTCCTCCTCCCCTCCCTTCCTCCCCCTCCCCCTCCCCCTGCCCCTTCTTCTTCTTCCTCCTCCTCCTCTCCTTCTTCTTCTTCTTCTTCTTCTTCTTCTTCTTCTTCTTCTTCTTGTTCTTCTTCTTCTTCTTCTTCCTCTTCTTTTTCTTTCATTACTAGGGGGTTGGACCCAGAGTCTTATGCATGCTAGGCAAGCACTCTACCACTGAGCTGTACCCTCAGCTCATTTTTTGTTTCTTACCCTGAGACACAATCTCTCTAAATTATGCAGGCTCCCACTGGCCTTAAATTCATGATACTTCTGCCTCAACCTCCAGAGTAGCTGGGATTACCAGTGTCCACCACAGTGTATGGCACCATTTTCTAAATGAACATCATGATGTTCCTCCAGGGCCTCACCTAATACTCTCACACAACCACCCTGATTTCTCGCAGTGACATAAGCTCATGGTAAATTACTTGATGGTTTGTTAATGCTGAATTCTGAGAAACACCAAGCCTGGGGAAGGGGACAGAAGGGACTATGCAAGTTGGGTACTTAGAATCTCCTCAAGTTTCCACACATTTCCCCTAGGTCACAGCTCCTAATCCTTTTCTCACTCTATAGAAACTGAAGTTTGGTGGTATGCCTTTTTAAAGGAAGGAGTTAGCTGTCTACCTAGAAGTAATCCTTGATATCTCCTTCTCCCTCAACTCCAGGATCCAACCCAGCAGCAAGTCCTCCCAATTCCACCTATAAAATATTTTTGAAAGAGTGTAGTTTTCTCTACATCTGCAGACACCACCCTAATCTACCCATTATCGCCTGCAGCTTAGATGATACAGCACACTAACTCCATCTACTGCTTAACCTAGGTCATTTCTCATAAGGCCTTAGGCCAAATTGAAACTTTTCAATGGCTCTTCATTGCATTTAAGAAAAACTTTGATTACCTCACAGTGGGTACAAGGTGCTGCATAATTTGGCCCCTGTCTACCTCTCCACTTTCCTTCATGCCAATTTTGTCCTTAATCAGTACATTCCAACTGTACTAGCCTTCAAAACTATTTCTCATTTCTGGTTTTTTCTTTCCTCAGTTCATCTTTTCGCCTGGACGCTCTCTCTTCTTAGCTCTTACATGATGAATATAAACCAAATTTCATTTCTCAGTTTTAAGGTCACCCCACAGACTCATTTCTACTCTCTCTACACCCAGTCCTTATTTATCATCCCAGTGTCCATTGCTTCATAATATGTAGGAAAAGTCTCCACCACTTTAGTATGTGGGTTCTGTGTGTGTGTGTGTGTGTGTGGTACTGGGGGTTGAACCCAAGGTCTCACCCTAGCATGCTTTGCAAGTGCTGGACCACTGAGCTGCACACCCCCAGCCCATATTTTTACTTTTGTGAGACAGGGTCTCACTAAATTATGCGGACTGCCTCTGGTCTCCAACTGTCGATCCTCCTCCTTCCACCTCCCGAGCCACTGGGATTACAGGCATGTGCCACCATGCCTGTTTTAGTGTGTGTTTTTTAAAATTATTGTTATTAGCTGGGCATGATGGCGCATGCCTGTAATCACAGTTACTCAGGAGGCTGCAGCAGGAGGATTGCAAGTTAGAGGCCAAATGCAGCCTAAGTAATTTGGTGAGACTCAGTTGTAAAATAAAAAGTAGGAAAATGGAATAGGGTTGTGATTCAGTTGTATAGTGTCTGCAAAAGCATGCATGAGGTGCTGGGATCAACTCCATTGTGCCATAAATAAATAAATAAATAAATAAATAAATAAATAAATAAATATTGTTGCTCTTTGGCTGTCTGATCCAGTAGAGTCTAAACTTCACAAAGGCAAGCACTATGTGTGTTTTGTTTACTGTGGGATCCACATGCTTCTTGGAATTATTGGCTCTTGTTGTGCTTAGTCCTGTAATAAGACATCTTGAGTCCTTATGCAATGCAAAAAAATGGTCAAAAGTATGGTGTTTCTCATAAATAAACATAAAAACAACACCAAAGTTAAAGTAAAACTTGCATGCACATAAAATAAAATTAGCCTGGCTTATTTATTGATTCTTTTGATGGAAAAAATATTTGGAAAAGGCCATTGAAACAGAACTTTTCCTGAATTCCTTATTATCCCTGGTTTGTTGATTTTGTCTGTCACTGGGTAATCTGCAACTACCCAGGACTTGAAAGGGAAAAATCTGTTACTTGTTCCAGCATCAGAGCAAACGTTTGTATTATCACGTAAATCTGACTTAATAAATCTGCAGTGGAGCAGTAATCCCTGTATGAGCCTTATACCTCTTTTACTACTGTAAGAAAATTATTATGTCATATAGGTGAAGAAACTGATGCACAAAAAAATTGAGCAACTTGTTCAAGGTCACTCAGAAAACAAATGGTAAAGCCTGGACTGAATCGAGGCTGTCTCCAGAGCCCACATTTTGTAGCTTCCTCCCATTATGATGTGGTATCTCCTGAAATTTTAATGCTGCTTTGGAGCCAAGACCTGCACCCTGAAATTTTTCAGGCTTTTCACAAAATTCAGAAGACAATCTTGGAAAGTTCTCAAGAGAGGTAGACAGGTCACCGTTAGGATTTTTAGACAAGAGGCTATTAGAGGAAATCAGTGCTTCCCAAAGTGCATGCCACTGAAGATGTGCCAGGTGATTTTGAGTATATATGAGCAAACATTTTAATTTTTTTTTTTTGCATGACTAGGGTTTTGAAGGCTGGGATTTAGCTCAGTTGGTAGAGCGCTGCTCTGCAGTCTCTGAGGTCCCGAGTTTGATTCCCAGCACCACAAAATGGGAGAAGGATGTGGCAATCCACTCCCAAGGCAATCCTGAAAAACAATCAGCCATTGAAAACCCTATAAGTGTCACTATGAGTCGGACCCCACTAGAGGACACCTAACAACAACAACAAGGGTTTTGAACCTAGGGTCTCATGCACGCTATGCAAGTGCTTTACCACTGAGCTGCACTCATAGCCCCTTTTTGATTTTTTATTTTGAGAAAAGTTCTTATCAAGTTGTTCAGGTTCTCTCTGACTTCAAATCTATGATGCTCCTGCCTTAGGATCCCCAGTCATTGAGATTATAGGCCACAGGTGTGCACGAAGGCACCTGGCATACATTTAAAGTTTAATAGCTATGTTTTAAATCTGTAATAGACAATATACTGATATGTACATATACTAAGTAAGATAACTAGTAAAATTATCTTAATTATGAGAAGTATCAAATATATATGGACAAATAATATAACTTATATAGCCAACATAGGAAATTATTATTTTATTTATTTATTCTTTTATATTTACCAAATACCTAATTTGACTGTGGTACTAGTCACAAATAAACACACAAGCAAATAAAAATTTCTTTCCTTTTATAGCTCACATTATAGTTAGCAGAAACAAATAACAAAAAACTTATAGTACAAATAATGTGGAATATTATCAATATTATATGATACATTATACACTATATCATAGGGTATACTATAGTAGCCTGCAGCCTTCACACTGTGGTGTTCAATACTGTTAGATCTTAGAAGTTAAGCTGGGTCAGGCCTGGTTAGTACTTGGATGGGAGACCACCTGGGAACACCAATTGCTGCAGGCTTGGGAGAAGGACCCAGAAACCCGCACCCCACCCATTAAAAAAAATATGTATATATATATGCGCCATTGAAAGCCCTATAAATAGCAGAGAATAAATGACAATAGTGTTTCATCTGTTGTACATAGGGTTGCTATGAGTCGGACACCAACTTGACGGCACCTAACAACAACATATTATAGTATATTAAATAATATATTTATTATATAATATAGTATACTATATTATCATGTTATTATTTTATATATATGCACAGAGTAAGAGGGAATGATAATAGAGAGGAGTGAAATTTTAAATTTTCTTAATTATAAGATATAAATACAGTTGAAATCTCCTATTAAAGAAACTCCTATTAAAGAATTGGATTTCAGTGCTATTATTTGGGGCTATTTTTTTTTTTAAACAGAGTCTTGCTACATACTCTGGGTTAGAACTCTCAATCCTCCTGTCTCAACATCCTAGTGCTGGGATTATAGGGATGTACCACCATACCTGGCTCTGGGGCCAGTCTTTTTAACCTTCCAATTTTTATTTACACTGAAGACAGAGATGAATTTCATTTAAAAATGAACAGAAAACAAAGTAAATCATAAATAATTAAAATAGAAGCTAAGCAGGATCACGCCTGGTTAGTCCTTAGATGGGAGACCACCTGGGATGTTGTAGGCTTGGGTGAAGGATCTGACAGCCCACTCACAAAACAATCAGCCATTGACATCCCTATGAAAAGCAGAGAAGCACTGACAATAGTGCGGAGCATGGCACCGTGTTGGGTAATGTTTTGTCTGTTGTACACAGGATGGCTATGAGTAGGACCCAACTTAATGGCACCTAACAAGAATTTATAAATAAGTAATTGTAGCCAGTATTTACTGAACACTTACTATTCACTAGACATTGGGCTAATGTTTTATATATATTATCCCATTTAATTCTTATAATGACTTATGAGGGTCTGTGATTATTCCACTTTATAGAACAAGAAATACAGACACAAGGAAGTAAACTAGTTTGTCCCAAAGCCTACCTAGAGTAAATACTGATACCAGAAATGGAACCTAGACAAGTCAACTCTGATATCTGTATTAATCCCATGTGAATTTATTAATAATACTATGAGTTAATAATTAAGATTATCTTCATTCTGTGAAGGAATTACAGAAAAATATACTGGTTAGGGCCTGCAGCTGTAGCCCTGTGGCATCTGATCCCATCAGATCTCGGAAGCTAAGCAGGGTCAGTCCTGGTTAGTACCTGGGTGGGAGACCGCCTGGGAACACCAGAAGCTGTAGGCTTGGGAGAAGGACCTGGTAACCCCCTCCCAAAAATCAATCTGCCATCGAAAACCCTATGAACAGCAGAGAAGCACTGACAACCGTGTTTCCCCTGTTGTACAGAGGGTCCCTATGAGTTGGATACCGACTCAACGGCACCTAACAACAACAACAACATACTGGTTAGGAGAGCAAATGGTAGTGTTACAAGAGTCAGTTTTAATTGTGGCTCTGCTGTTTATTTGTTAGGTAAATGTCGGAAATTTATCTAATTTCTCCAGAATTACAGTGTCCTCACCTGTCAAGTTTTAGAGAACAAGTAATCTCTTGTGGCATCCATGTCTTGGCAATTATCATTATCATCATCACAGATATCTTGATTTAGTGTTTTCTTACCTTAAGTTTTTCTTTTAGCTGACACTGGCATATTCTTGCCTTAAAATCCTAGATCAAATGGTGGCTTCAATGTGCTAGTATACTACTGCTGCTGCCTCTATTAATAATAGTAGTATTTATTGTACACTTACTATACACCTGTGCTTTCAGTGCATTATCTCAATCAATCTTTATAACTACTGCATGAGATAAATACTAGTGTCATCTATAATTTATAATTAGAAACAGAACATATATAGAGCTAAACACTACTGCTTTCCCTTCCCTTTTTCCTACCTTCCACCCTGATTGCCAGCTGGCTTTGGAACTCCAAAAGGACATCCCTGAAAACAGCATAAAATTGCCTGCAAAAACTTGATCATTCCAGTAGTTTGATACTAGAAAGCTCTGGAACTGTCCACCAACTGGTGCTACTGAGAACCTTGCTTGTTCAAAGAAATTTTTCTTTCTCTATTCCAACTTCCTTTTCCTCAAGGGAGTGCCCGCATCCTTCATGTCCACTTCAGAGGGAGAGCTAGACAAGCAGTGAAACCAAGTGACTCACCTAAGAACAAGCTGGGAGTAATGTAAAGGAATCAAGTAGAATCAGTTTATTTCAAAGTCCAACCATTCACTCTGCTTTTTAACAACCTTGCATGGCATTGCGTAAAAGATACTATCAAGAGCGAACAAATTTGGAGTAATATTAATCTATAACACGATATAATTTTCTCCAGATTTATTTTTTTCTGATAGCAAATTTAATATATTTTATTTGAAAACTACAGAAAATGAAAAAGAAAAAAAACAAAACAAAACAAGAGCTGTTTCGTATATTGCAGTCTAGATTTCCACTAAAATTTAATTATTCTTTTCCCGTGCCTTTTCACCCTTACTCTCTGACGACCTGGAGTCCAGGATTGGAGAGACCAACAGCATCTCAGAAGGCAGCAGCTCAACTTCACTCCCCCTCCATCCCCTGCAGTTTGCAGCGCTCCTCTCCCCTCCCCATTTGCCTGGCGCTTACTATTGGTCATTGCCATGACAACCAGCAGCTGCCGGGCTGGCTGCCTCTACTGCAGCAGGGGTGGGGTTGTGGGGGAGGGGGAGGGTGGGGGAGGAGCCAGAGGAGGCGTCTGGGGCAAGTTCCTGGCTGCTTCGGAGCTCACCCCATCCTCCAAAAGGGAGGAGGCCCAAGTGATGCTGCTGCCTTTACCCCTCTGCTGCTGATACTCTAGTGGGGCTGGAAGGGTGGTTCCTATTCTCACCATCGCCAACTAAAGAGGGAGGGGGAAAAAAATCCCAGCAGCCGCTGCTGATGTTGGGTTCAGAGGCTGCATCCGACTCAGACATCAGGAAAATGGATTCATTTTGCATCTGTCCCTCCTTTCAACAGCTTCTCCGGGTCTCGGGATGGTAAGTACGAGACAGGGGAACTACCTTCTTGGTTTTGCTGGTAATTAAATGACTTGTGTATACATTTGTGGCCTATTCTTGAACAATGAATCCAGTCTCTCATACTAGGAGGATACTAAGAGGTCGGGGATGTGGGGACAGATGAGGATGAGAAGAGACGAAGGTTGCCTGGAAGACAGAAGTAAGACATCCGTTCGTGTTATAAAAAAAATGATGCTCTGATTTTTATCACAAATTGGCTCAGAATATAGAAGCCACTTGATTCCTTAATTCCCAAGCTTAGCAACAAATTAAGGGGGTGGAAAAAGAGCTACCAAAAAAAGGGTCTCATTGAAAGGAGTCATTTCATTTGTAGCTCTCATACACAGGGTTAGACCTTCGTCCAAAACACATTTGGTGTCTTAGCTTTTTTGGCCTAATTATAGGGTGGTTTTCTTTATTGTAAAGGTGGCCCCAAAATTTAGCATTCTATTCCCTATTCTAATGTACTCTTGCTGAGAAGCCATTTGCCAGGTCGAGTTTCAGTTTTAGTGCCTAGATTTGATTGTGAACATGCACAAATAGACGTTACAGATATGCATATCATGTATACATACACATGTTACTTAGCAGGTCTATTGCATTTATGAAGAATATTTATATGCAAAGTGTGGTTCCTTTACTATCATTTTATGGGCTCTCAATGCCCTTGCATGGTTTGAAGTAATTGCATGTTTTGGAAACTATGTTTCTGGTTCATATTATTATTCATAGGATTCATTTGGATTAATGTGAGATTTATTTTTGTTATTGTCCTTTAGTTTCACTGTGACCAATTAGGACAGATGCCCATCATTTGATATGTATTACAGAGCTAGATGCAAATTTGTTCCCTCGCTCTTTATTTTCAACTGGGTTTGTAAGGAGTAAGATTGAGGACCCTGAATTTATAATAATGGGAAGGGAGGTGGCTTCTGATATTATTTTTGCATCAAACGTCTTCCCAGATGAGTGTGGAAATAAATCAGATATCTTGAAATTCCACCTCAACCTTTTCATTTTTCTACTATATGTCCCAGGCAGAACAGCTGAACCAGAAGGTGAGATGCATTCATTTTATTTAATAGTGTTGCTATTTGCGGCTCATTCCTGCAGTATCAAGGCACCATTTTATCGTTCTCTGAAATGTTGTGTTATGGGTCTGTTTCTGTAAAATGATTAAGTAGGAAAGTAGGATTGTTTTGAAAATCTAGGTGTTCTCAAGAATCCTAGGGTACCCATTTCCCAATTAGCCTGCTTATACAATGAAATGAGAAAGTGAGCAAAGCACAGTAGGAAAATATGTGGCTTGTACCTGAAATGTGGGCACTTGTAGTTTATAAATGCTTACTGGGAGATGCTTGACCTTTTATTATGCCAAGGCTCAGGAGACTAAAGATACCTAAGATGAGTAGCATAAGGGGCTCCATGACCACCTACGATAATAGGTTTCATTGAATTACAGCCAGAAAATTCTTCCAGGTAAAAATGTATTAGTAATACTACATTGATCATATACACTAATTTTATCATCAGTCTCTCCTCTAATTGTATCAAGTGCCCATGCAAACATTCTTTGCAATGTAAAGTAACAGCTTTTTTTGTTGTTTTAATCTTGCATTTTATTTTACATATTCTTCCCTCATTTACAATTCTTACATGTATCATTTTTATGGTTTTATTTTCTCTGTGGATAAATGTGGGGTTTTTATTGGTTTATAGATGTGAAGGCTCCTTAGTGACTTAATTTAATATGCTTATAGCATGTCATATATTTTATGGATTCACAACTGTAAACTCATGCTACCATGTGCCTAATTGTAACTATATAAAGTAGGGCAAGGAAGGAGGTATTGGATTTGTATGTCATATCAAAATTTTTATAACACATTATGTCATGAATCTTTAATAAAAACTTTTGACTTCCAAAATTAAAATTTCAGGTATATCTACAGTAAATTTAAAATGTTAACATATGTATTAGTGATCCTCTTTCACACAATGAAAGCAGGTACCTTGGGGCTTTGTTTTTATTTCCTTTGTGTTGAGTTTTCATTTGGATGTGGTTCTATGAGCAAAGTTGGTATGATTTCAATAGAAGCACATCACTGTAGATCATGGGCTTAGAACTCACTGTTGGTAGTCTGGTTCAGCTATGTGGCCAGACCCTGTCTCTGAGGAAAGATAACAAAACTAGCATTATTTCTTTGGGGCAGAGAAAATTGAGAGATGACAATCATTTGTATAAGATAAACTGTCAGTTTTACATAGGGTATTGCTTATTGCTAGTTTTTGGAGCCTAAAATACAATCAATGAGCTTCAACTTTGTGAAGAAGAATGAAGATTAGGTATAGAAAATGGAGAAGTTCTTCATAATAAGTGTGAGTAGTCACGTGAATAGTCAAATAAAGCAGTGCACTTTTCTGCCATACAAACCTCCAAAAGTGTGACCTAGATGTACATTTGTCTGGGATGGACTAGATTCCTTCTCAACAATTCTGGCATTTTCCAGAGTAAAGCATCCCTTTAAGAGTTTGTGTTAGCTGTTCAACATCAAGTACATCTAGGCCTAGAATAGTAAGACTCCATTTTGTAATGGGCTTGTAAATTACAGAATCTAGATACTTTTAAAAAAATTGATTGATCATCTACCTGGAGAAATTTTTATTTAATCCTTCCAAGATGAAGGGATAAGCCTGTCATGAGTCTTTCTTTCTCAGCAAGTTTGTGGAATGTGATGGCAAATAGCTATATTAAAATTAGTCTCTGTTGTATGGTTAATTTTGAAAAATGTGATGTTATTTAATGGAGTCTCGATACAAAATAATTCAAGAGTTACAAAGTTGATGTCAGAAAAAACAAATTATATGAAGAACACATGCAAATTATTGTTTCAATGTGTTGTTTGAGTAAAATATAATAATTACCTTTTGTCCAAATACTGTCTTGAAAATGACATTCTTGTAGGAATATTAAAGTCAACTATTTTGATTGTTGTGAAAGGCTTTAGTAAAACTTGTTTTAAATAAAACACATATTATTTAATTTATCACTTTGTGATAAGATGTTTCCTATTTTTTCAAGTGACTTTAAACCATATTTTAATTTTATGTTCATGCTGCGAATCTCCTTAGATGATATTTGGAGAGTGAAAACTGCTTTCTGTATTTCTCATCGATTCATAAAAGATTGATGCTTTGTTTCCCCAAGTAGGAGCTTGAAAGGAAACCAAATTTATCGTGGATGTTTCAACATAAATAACTCAACAATTAGCATTCATTGAAATAAACAAAATAGTTTTATGCTTGTTTGTTACTCTGAGAAGTCAGTTACAATTCCCCCTGTTTACATATCTCACTATCAATCTCTCGAGTGAAAATGTATGAATTAATCAGTTAACTAAGGACTATTTGTAGAGCTCTTATATGATTAGCAGAATTTGCATATACTAGCAACATAGAATTTCCCTGGAGAGTATAAGATATACAGATGTGAAATAGTTAATGATTAGACAATATAGTTATAATTAGTACTGTCAGTGTACTTTATATTAATATAATCTTTTAGAGTTTTCATTTTTAATTTTTAATTTTTTATTTTATATTTGCAGCAGCTCTATTATGTTAATAAAGTTGTTATCAATGCAAATTTTAAATAAGTGGAAACAGATTCAGGGAGATTTTTCTTGTCTAAATTTGTGTTTGGTAAATGGTCTAACAGAGGCTACATCCCAAATTTACCATATTAGAAAATGTAACAAATTAACTTGAAGATTTGATTTATAAAGTATAAAATATAGTAAATCTGCATTGCATGACTAATCTTTATTTGGATTTTTATTCATATACTTAAGGTACCCTGATATGTTTTTATGACCATATTAAATTGCCAACTAGACTAAGTGTATGTTTGTTGTTGTTGTTAGGTGCCGTCAAGTTGGTATCTGACTCATAGTGACCCTTATAGGGTTTTCAATGGCTGACTGTTTCGGGATTGCCTTGGGAGTGGATTGCCAGGCCCTTCTCCCATTTTTGCGGTGCTGGGAATTGAACTCAGGACCTCAGAGACTGCAGCACAGTGCTCTACCAACTGAGTTAAATCCCAGCCAAGCGTATGTTTAGGATATCTTTTTTTTAAAAAAGGACATTTTTAGAAAAGATAGAAGTACTTGTTTGGGTGATAATCAGAACTTCATTGGACTCATATGCACTTATTTTATGGCAAAATGTTTTCATTTTTAATGGCATAGAGGTTAGGAAGTAACGTTTATTTTTTCTGTGCTTAAGACTAAGTTAAGATTCCCATGGGTCCTGAAGCTTAAAAAAAGTTATTATGCTATCCTTTGCCTATGTCTTAAGCATCTCTCCACCTACATGTTCTTAAAACTAAAAATGACAGTAAGTTATGAAATAGTGTTCTTTAGGTCAACAGCTTTCTGATATTTTCTTGCACAATTGCTTCTATGCTTTTCTAAAATATCAAAAAATGACTGCTTTTTTCAAAATATTCTAATATTTTGGCATCCCTCTGTTTTAAAATTAATGCCCTAGGCATATACTTTACCTAACTCTTTTATAATTCAGCCCTAGCCAAATAACAAATCATGCCTTCTGAACTGCCATTCTACATTTGGAAAAAGTATCCTTTATAATTAATTAGCTGTAGAAAAAGTGAGACCTATTATACAAAAGATATTTTTTTAAAGCATTACTCACTAATATAATTAAATTTTACCTAAGACTTTTTCACATTTTAAAAATTATACATTCTCATTGTGGAGAAAAAACATGGTAATGAAATATATAAAAAGCAAATGAAAGTCTCCCATAAGTGTACCATCCAGATATCCATCCAGAATGTTATTAATAACATTCTGGAGTATTTCTTTCTGCACTTTTTACATAGAAACACACACAAACATACAACTTCATAAAAGGACCATACTCTAAGTATTGTTTTATATTTCTTTTACTTTCTGTGTGGACATCTTTTCATGTCAATGAAAACCTCTCTACTAAATTTTTAATCTGTATATGCATTCTTCTTGATCATTCAAACTGTATTTTCCACACTTGAGAGTCTTTACCCTTGGGTTGTAAACACTTTTCACGGTATGGGTAGATCCTGCTTGATTTACAGCAGTTGTGAGCTAGGCATTATTCTCTGGAAATATGAGCTGTATTACCCTACCTGCCACTGCTTCTCACAATGGGTGTTAAATTAACCTCGGTCATCTTTTTGTCTGCTGATAATGAATGAGTTTCAAACCCAAGTGAGTGAAATCCCTGCTTTAATCAATAGGAAGTTCACTAGGTCAGTGCATCAGCAGCAATTAAAAAACAAAATCAAGAACAAATCTCTTTCAGATTCATGCTGTTTTCTCCCAGTATGATAGTGGTGCATCTTGTAGTCATAACCTGTGGGACCAACTCAATTCCTTTATGGAAATATATTCAAACAACACATATTATCTGTCATGAGACTTCCCAGAATAGATGAAAGTGCATATTTTATGATCTGGTGTTTTCACATGTTATGCTCATTGAACATTTATATAATAGTTTTCCAGTGAAAACCTGATCATCTGACTCTCCCCCTTTTTCAGCATGAATGATTGGATTCTTCATATATTTTAAGTCTAAACTTTAAATCTAACTCCTTGGAGAAGACTCGCTAGATAGAATTCCTGGGTTATTTCTGTACCCTGTGTGTTTCCTTCATAGCACTTATCAAAAGTGTAATTTTAGAACCATTTGTTTTCCCTTCTTTTCACTGGATTGTAAGCTCTGTGAGGGCAGAAAATGAAACTGGCTTGTTCATTGATTAATAAGAGATTCTTTTGCTTAACATATGTGTTCAATAAAGCCTGGATGACTGACTGGATAAATGAATGAATGGTCTCATGAAGGGCTTTTGTCCTACAATTATAGAGGATATTTCCACTAATAGTTCTTTAGGTTGTGATTCTCATTTTTAAAAATTGTCTGTATTTCTGGGATGTTGCCTAGTAGTAGAACTCTTGCCTAGTATGCACAGGGCTCTCGGTTTAATCGCCAGCACTGAAAACACACAAAAATCTGTAAAACCAAAATAGATTGCATTTGTATATGTGATATTCTCAGGCTGTTCTTAAGATTTTGATGTGAAAAATCAAGGCACAAAGCATAATATTTAAGAACCCATCCTTAAACGTTCACTGCATGCTATGACATAAGAAAGGCTATGAACACTTGTGGCTCTTTTTATTTCCCCTTAGAGACTGAATTGTGAGTTGGAAATAGTGGCATCATGAAAAGTATGCCTTTGAATTTACTACAATTTATTAAAATAAGTTAATAATTTAATTATTATTAACATCTAGTTGTATGATACATATTCACAGCTATTTTGCTGTACTAGAAATCCATTCTACCAAATTCAGTAATCATAAGCAAATCATTCCTTCATATCTGTATCCAAAAAGTAAGCCAAAACAGAAATGTGTATTACTCTGAAAGCACTCTGCTTTCATGAAGGTTTTGAGATCAAATATAAAAAGAATGACTTGGAAGAGAGGCATATGTCTGGCAGACAGAGACATATCTTCCAGCCACTGTGGACAGCCATGTCAGTGAGTACCTAGCCAGTGGATACACTGAGACTTAAGTAGGAAGAAAAAAATCTTTGTTGCCTTTGTCTGGCATCTAAGTCAAGGTAATTTTTATTGTTAGGTGCAGACAAGTCGGTGTCCAACTCATAGCCACCCTACGAACAACAGGTGAGACAGTATTGTTAGTGCTTCTCTACTATTCGTAGGGTTTTCAATGGCTGATTGGTTTTTGGGAGTGGGTTGCCGGGTCCTTCTCTCAAACCTACAGCACCTGGTATTCTTAAGCAGTCTCACATCCAAGTACTAACTAGCCCTTACCCTGCTTAGCTTCCAAGATCTGACAGGATCTGACAGGATCTCTGACGGGATCTGACAGTGGTATGGCTGAAGGTAAATCAAGATAATATTTACTACAATTCTTGAAATTCTGGAGTCCAATTGTGGTTATAATATACTTGTGCATGTAGAACTCAATCTAAGTTCAGCTGACACTATCTGGTCAGAAAACAACTCATAGGTATTACTGTCAAGAATAAAATTTGCTGAGATTATTATGAATAAAAACAAACCTTTGGTCATGTGCCTATGGAAAAATGGGTGTGATTTTCATTATGCCTTTTGATTCAGATTGGAAATATTCCTCTGAAAAGTGCTTCCCAGTATAACCACATTAAAATGTTTCTTACCCACATTCCTTATCTGGCTTTCTCTTACACAGCATTTCATGAAGAGAGGTTCCTTCCAAAAATAAGCTGAACTCTTACTCTCCTGTCATCACTGGTCCGTGGTTAAGGCCCTTAAACTATTCATAATGTCAAATGTACTTAATTTGAACATATCTTCCAAGACAAAGATTGTTGACATTTTTAATACTAGAATATTGATGAAAACAACTGGACAGAATTTTTTTAATGAGTATCATTCTGTAAAATCTAGGTTATTGTGCCATTCTACCAATAAGCCATTAAGTGATAAGCAAACTAATCAATAATTAGTGTGTATGTGTGTGAGGTACTGGGAATTAAACCCCAGGCCTCATGCATACTAGGCAGTTGGTTCACCAGTAAGCTTTATTTCCAGCCCTCAGAGATTACTTTTTATATAATGATAAGCAATTTGGAGAAATTATTAAAAAATCCATGCCAGGAACTCACATGAGTATTTACAACCTGGTAACTTGACTAATTGACACTGACAAGATAGATAGGGCTTGGGTATTTTCAAAATACGTAATACAGACTCCAGGTTTCCTTTATTACAAAGTTCCTAGATAATTCAGATAATAAAAATGGATACACTTGGAATTATTGGTGTTTTTCCATCATCTGTATGGCTCAGTTACCTACAGCTAAAAAGGCAAGAATTATTCCAACTCCACTGGCTCAGTCTTTATCTCCTGTGTGTATTAAAGAGTAAGTTAGGTAGAAGTTAATAAATCATAAAATGGATTTTGTATTTTAAGTAGCCCTGTGGCATCCGATCCCATCACATCTCGGAAGCTAAGCAGGGTCGGGCCTGGTTAGTACTTGGATGGGAGACCGCCTGGGAACACCGGAAGCTGTAGGCTTGGGAGACGGACCTGGCAACCCCCTCCCAAAAATCAATCTGCCATTGAAAACCCTATGAACAGCAGAGAAGCACTGACAATAGTGTTTCCCCTGTTGTACAGAGGGTCGCTATGAGTCGGATACCTACTCGACGGCACCTAACAACAACAACAATGGTTTTTACGTGCATTATGGAAAGCACTTGAGTTGTGAGTTATTGATAGATGGAGGTGTGTGTGTGTGTGTCTGTGTGTGTTGCTGGGTATCAAACATAGAACCTTGCGCAAGTTAAACATATCCTCTACCATTAAGCTATGCGGCCATCCCTGATTTCTTCTTTCACTTAATAAAATCACCTACAAAATTTATAATTTATAGTATTTTGAGCCAGATGGTAAAAGCATTAATAATAGTTAAAAATAAATTCTAGCTTTTAAAAGGTGAAGCAGTGCCTGTAACCGCAGCACTTTGGGAGGTGGAAGCAGGAGGATCTGAAGTTCGAGACCAGAGGCAGTCTGCATAATTTAGTGAGACCCTGTCTCAAAAAGTAAAAAAATGCTCTGGTGGTGCAGCTCAGTGGTACAGCAGTTGCAAAGCATGCAAGCATGAGGGCCTGGGTTCAACGCTCAATATGGCAAATAAAAAAAAAAAAAATGAAGTAACAAGGAATCCCTTTCCCTGGCTAATTTTACATAGAAAGATAGAAAGGATGCTTTACTCTGGCTCTCTTCTTAACTAGATTGTCCACATTTTAGACTTGCAGGATGAAATGCTATACTTGAAAACAAGAAAAAGGAAAGCAGTCTGCAGCAAGGAAAATCAATTCTGCCATCACTTGTGTGACCTTCAAATTTTATACTCCATAAGTTTAATAGAGCCCAATGTCCAAATGCTCCCTAGAAACATCTAATTTATTCTAATGCTCTTACCTTGACAGGTACATATACTGTCTAATATCTTTTGACTGTGGTATATGATTTTATATCTTTCTCTTTTCTGTCCATGGTTTTTCATATCAAGCCCAAGTAGTTCAGCCAAGGCCCCTGAAAGGTGGTAAAGAGACAAATATTTCCAGTCAGTCACTGATTATTTGTTTATTGAACTTTTGCTAACATTTTTATAGTTTGAAAACATTAACTGTCTATATTTATTTTTTTATAATCTTCTTGCTTTAGAACACTGATCATTGGCTATATGTTGTTTGTTGTTGTTAGGTGCCGTCGAGTAGAGTCCGACTCATAGCGACCCTATGTACAGCAGATCGAAACACTTGCCTATTCTGTGCCAGGCAAACCATTTTATTTATGTTTAAGCCCATTGTTGCAGACACTGTGTTAATCCATCTGGTGGAGGGTTTTCCTCTTTTCCGTTGACCTGCCACTCTTCCAAACATGATGTCCTTCTCCAGGGATTGTTCTCTCCTGACTACATGTCCGAACTATGTAAGACGCAGTTTGGCCATTTTTGCTTCCAAGGAGCACTCTGGTTGTACCTCTT